>JBAMIB010000066.1:2475439-2493584 GCA_037177415.1 Kaempferia rotunda | reverse complement strand
CAACAAGAGCAGTTGCAAAACTGCTCTAAGAAGGTTAGACAATAGAAACGCTTTAGTCAAACTGATTCAGTTGTTCGTTTTTCAGGAGCGGTGTTAAAACCGCTCCTAATAAACCGTTCCTATATGGATGATTTTTTTGTAGTGATATTTCGTTGGTCCCACGTCCATTCAAGGGTAGTGGTATCAGGATTAGGAGTGCAGCTTGTCTATAGTGCCCTACTCACCCGTTCAGGGGTAGCGATGGAGGAGTTGTATGCATGCAATGAACTTTTTTGTTGTAGCTAGATTACCTAGCATCTTGTCTGAACGACCACCCTGAAGTAATGATAGTTGAAGTCATGAGCAGTTGTCATAGTCCTGCCCACCCGATCACACAAATGTCATGATGGGTGAAGTAGAGTGTAGGAGTGACACATACATTGCATATGTTTTAATGACGTGTGATGCATGATGCTTATCTTGGATATACTGTTGAGTATATTCTTGTGATATGTTGTATTTTCTTATGATATAGTTGTTGTATATTATTGCTATGATTTATATATGCTTATTGTCATACATGTATAAGCTAGCATAGATTGCACAAGAGTTATGAGCAGTGCTATGGCAGAGTCCCTAAAGGCATTACTCACAATACACTGTATGTGTGTCAAACTAGTTATGGTATGTATTATGATTATATTGTCTATGATCATATTCTTATTTTCCACTGAGACTATATACCTTTGATCTCCATGATTTACATATATCATGCATTGTCTTATCTATTACACACTGAGCAACCCGCACTCATTACCCCATTGTATGCTTTCTATTTTTTTCAAGTATCATGTATATGATGCAGAGTTGCTTGGAGTATCCTGGCTACTGATCCCATGTCACATCAGAGGACAATCTTAATTGGATTTGTTTTACTTGCATTTCTAGTTATTTTATAGTTTTGGCATTGTATTTATTTGACCTAGACTTTGTATGTGGTATTGTGGCTACTTTTATTGTCTTTGTGATTGTTTTGTAAGCTTAGCCGACTAGCAGTTTGTGATTTTTATTTTGTGGCTTGTTTTTAGTTTTCGATGTACTTTTGATCAGTTGTGTGGGTTGTAATTAAACTGTGTGGTTATGTTTCTCTTGTTTCAGCCATGTGGACTGCTATTAATTGCGTGGTTTTATTGTTTTATATTCTAGCCATATTGGTTGAGGTAGAGTGGCCTTGTGGGCAATGTATATTGGTTTTATATTATCACTGTTAGGTGTCTGATTTTCATCAAACAATCTTACCCTCAGGGCGTGACAAATTCTACAAGACCCAACCTATGCACATTCATCCCTTTATCTGATGTATCATACCAATGATACTTAAACAATACAATTCCATCCTTAAGACAATAATATTTCAATTCAAGAATTTCTTCCAACACCCCATAGTAGTCCACTTCATACTCATTGATGGTGCTTCCTAAGACACAAACACCATAATTTGATGTTGCTTTGTAATGCCCATGTTACATGGTCTCAAATTTAAATCCATTGACAAAGTACCTTTATGACTTGAAACCCATCTATTTAGACCATGTTCTAGCTTCTTTATGTCATCAACCTCAAAAACATGTTCTTGAATCTAACATTAAAATAAAATTAAATGAATTAAAAATATTGTGATAAACTATTTGAAATTGATGTATAAATTAAGATTATAATTTACATACTTACATAAGTGAGTAACCATTGAGAAAATTCTTGATAACATAATATTTGAAGATCCTTGTCATTGATTCCTGAATATTGTTGTTTCTTTACTTCAATAAATTTCTTACATTTATCAAGTGATTATTTATGGCTTGTAATTCTCAATTGCCAAAATAATGAAAAATAATGTATGATTAAAGAAATTACGTCATATATGGAATGATCTTGTCACAATTCATCAAGATGTATCTATGGGTAGCTTTTAATTCATCATTTTTGAGATATCTAACTGCAACTTGAGAGTCATGTACTTGTCCTGGGTGAGTAAAAATTAATAGCCGCTAGAAGAATCTACTGCTCCTCCATCATCATTTCGTGGAATTCGATTTAGTCGTGATTGTATGTTTTGTTCAAAGTATGATGAACAAAATGTTGAGACTTCCTCATATAAGCTTCAATAATAGAAGCTTCAACTCGAGCTCCATTACCCAATTTTTTTTTTTTCAAATGGTATAAAATTATGAAATAATTTTACATTTTTATTATGTATATATAACTAGCATTGACGTGAATTAGTGAATTTATCTAAAAAAATACTTCTCAAAAGGATACATCCATGTATAATGTATAGTTCCACCAACTTTAGCTTCATATGCGAGATGAATTGGCAAATGCTCTATGGAATTGAAGAAAGCTGGGAGAAAATCCTTTCAAGCTTGCACAATATCTCAATAATATTTAGTTCAATTTCTTCCATGTGCTCTACTTGCAACACAGTTACACATATATCCCTAAAATAATTGCTTAATTCTGTTAATACTTCCCAAATTGATTTTGGAAGAAGATCACGAAATGCAATAGGTAATAATCTTTGCATAAATACATGACAATCATGGCTCTTCATCCCAATAAACTTGCATTCACTCTCATTTACACAACGAGATATGTTCGACGAATATCCATCTGGGAGTTTTAAAGATTTAGCCCAAAAGCATAATTCTTTCATTTGTAATTTGTTCAGAGTGTACGGTGCTTTTGGTTTGTAAACTTTACCATTTGCATGCTCAATTAAATGCAACTCAGGACGGCTACAAAGTTGCTCTAAGTCTTTTCTAGCTTTAGCATTATCCTTTGTCTTATCTTTGACATCCATAATAGTGTTGAAAACATTATCAAAGACATTTTTCTCAATATGCATCACATCTAAATTGTGCCGAATAAGATGTGTTTTCCAATAAGGTAGCTCCCAAAATATACTTCTTTTAACCCAATTATGTATTTTGCCAAATCCATCAATAGGTAGGGTCACACTTGATGGTTTCCCAAATGTTACATTTGGAAGTCTATTTACTCTTTGATAAATGTCCTCCCTGATAAACGAAGAGGCGGAGAATCTTTTTCAACCTTACCCTTTCGAAACTTATATGTTTGCCTTCTGAAAGGATGATCATGAGGTAAAAATTGACGATGACAGTCAAACCAAGAAGCCTTTCTTCCAAACTGAAGTTGGAATGATTTTGTATATTCCATACAGTAAGGACATGCCAACCAACCATGAGTACTCCAACCAGACAACATTGCATATGCTGAAAAATCACTAATTGTCCATAGAAGTGCAGCCTTCATTTGAAAGTTTTGTTTAGAGCACACATCATAGGTTTCGACCCCAGTAGTCCATAATTCTTTTAACTCGTCTATTAAAGGATGTAAAAATACATCAATATTTTTTCTTGGACTCTTTGGTCCAGGAATAACCATGTTAAGGAACATGAAAGGCTTTTGCATGCACATCCATGGAGGGAGATTATAAACTGTAATAATCACTGGCCAACATGAATAAGGAGTACTTTGATGACCAAATGGGCTGAACCCATCTGTGCATAATCCATGCCGCACATTGCGAGGATCTGAGGCGAATGAAGGATAAGTGCGATCAAAATGCTTCCAAGCTTCACCATGAGATGGGTGAGCCATTTTTCCATCTAGGCAATGATTTTTTGCATGCCAAGTCATGTGCTCACAAGTATATGTAGATGCATAAAGCCTCTTAAGTCTTGGTATTAACGGAAGGTACCGTAATACATGAAAAGACACTTCTTTCCGCACTCCAGGCTTCCTCGGTTTGTATCTGGGATGAAAGCAAATGGGGCATTCTTTGTAGTCTTTGTATTCTTCATAATATAGAATACAATTATTCACGCACGCATCAATTTTCTTATAACCAAGTCCAAGATTGGCAAGCTGCTTCTTTGTTTTATATAAATTTGGTGGTAAATTATTACTTTCTAGTAGCATACTTTTTATGGTTGACATAAGTCTATCGTAGCATGCCTCAGGTAAATTATACTCAGACTTAATATTTAACAATTGCGCCATAGCTGAAAGTTTAGTATGATTTTTGCAATCATTCCATAGTGGTTCATCAGCATCCTTTAATAAGTCAAAGAATTTCTGTGCATCATAATTTGGTGGTTGCTCATTACTTAGTGAAGTCCAATCAAAATCTTGATCAATACCCTCAATCACCATAGTTCTATAACGAGATCCTTCTTCATTATAAAGTCTTTCAGAATGATTAATTTTCGTTAATGGTTCACCATGTGCATGCCATTGCTCATAGCCACGAGTGAATCCATTTTTGACGAGGTGAAAACACACATCCTTTTCCTTTAAAAATTTTCTATTACGGCACTTGCTGCATGGACATCTAATTTTGTTATCATAGACACAAGTTGGATGTTCATAGGCAAACTTCAAGAATTCTTTGACCCCTTCAATAAACTCATTGAGAAGATAACCATTATCATCTTTTTGACGCCACATCCAATTACGATTTATAGACATTTTCTGCATTTTTAGAAAGTACATAAATATTTTTCATAAACAAAATAAGAGAACTTTATAACATTCAATTCAAAAACTATAATTGTATTATTATCTAATCATTCATATATATTAAAAAGACTATTCGCAATAATTCAGCACCTACAATATTTTTTAAATCAATAATAACATGTGAATTTTAAGGTTGGACATACATCTCCAAATTAAAAATACTAAAAGAATAATAACATTTGAAAGTTGAATCTTATAAATTATGACAAAGAAATGGTGCATCATCTGTCCCAATTGAAATGAGAGTTCTTAATAGACGATGTTCCCCCAATAACCTATGTACATATTTACAGTCAAATATATCTTTCTCATTAGTAAAGATAAAAATTTCATTCATAAATCAAATGTGATTCCTGGGAAGCATTTTAAAAAATAAAAAATTTTATATCCATTAAACAAATATGTAATAATATCTTTGTGATCTCAGTCTCACCTACTACTAGAACTTATGATAAAAATGGGGTTCATTATCTGTCCCCATTGAAATGAGAGTTTCTACTTCCTAATAGATGATGTTCCCCCAATAGTCTATGTACATGCTTATAGTCAAAGATGTCTTTCTCATTAGTAAAGATAAATGTTTCATTCATAAATCTACTAAATGTGGTTCTTAGAAATCATTTTGGAAAATCAAAATTTTCATATCCATTAAATAAATATGTAATAATACCTTTGTGATCTCACCTACTACTAGAATTCCAGTGAGGAGTTGTGGACTACCTGTGAACTGGCGTAAAGTTGGCTGAAAATGTATAACAAAGGAGGAGAGAAATCATTAGTAAGCAGACTAGGAGGGGTCCTTAGCGCATCTACTCCGACGAACAAGGCAGAACTGAAAGAAGCGGAATAGTGGTGTAATGGAAGAAAGTATAAAACTTCACATGCGTGTGTATACCTGTGCCAACGGAGAAGAACCTCCTTTTATAATGTCTTTTGTAATCTCTGCATTAAATGTGACAATATATCACCCCATGTTAACCTGTCTAATCACCATACTTCTATTATATCTCGCCATCCCATCGTAAGTATGGGGGAGTATTATATATCTATGCGAGGATATAATCTTCTGACTTTCTAACAACCCCACGTGTTGCATTAATAGCAAAATGGGTTCATGGGCCAAGAGGCTTATTGGTCTATTAGTTAGAAGATGGGCCCAACATAGGGAGTCTAGTTTCTCATAAGGCTTAAATGGATTGTGATAGTATCCCAAGAGGAAGTAAAGCCTTATAGGCAACTAACAAACTATAGCGCTAACCCCTTAAGAGCCTGTCCGATCGACCCTAACCAATCGATAGATGATGGAAAGAAGAATCTCATAAGTATTCAGTAGGACCGGCGAGTTGAGCCCCTGAGAGCACGTTCGATTGGCCTTAGCCGATAATGAGATAATGGGGAGCAAAGTCCCGTAAGTGTCCGGTAGAGCCGATGAGTTGAGCTGTTAAGAGTTTGTCCAATCGGCCTTAGCCGATTAGGAGATGATGGGGGGCAGAGCCCCGTACACAGCCTAATGGGAAGCAGGGTCCCAGGGAATAGGTCCGACCGGCCCCGGCTAGTTGATCGAGGGAAGGTCCCACTAGTCGAGTTGCTCGGGCTCTAACCCGTCTTAGACTTTGACTACACCAATTCCGGCTCATTAACCTATGGTCCCCACTTAGGAGTCCATATTCGCTATATCAGCAGCTAAGAGGATACTTCGTTATATTAAAGGTACTTTTGATTTTGATATTTTTTATTCATCCTCTATCAACTATAAGTTGACGAGCTATTATGATAGTGATTTTGTGGGAGACATTGATGATAAAAAAAAATACAATTGATTTTATATTCTTTTTGGAAAATAATACAAAAAAAAAATGTCATAATAACTTCCAACAATAAAAGATCACCACCTTCCAACACGGGCAGGTGAGGGGGAAGAAGACCTTGTTTGCATTGGGCAGCAACTCCTGCAAGGCCGGCTTTCATTCTCTCTGCGATTCTTTCCCTCCGTAGCTGTGTCTCAGAAACAAACACGAGCTATTTAAAACAAAAGTTTGGTAAGAGAGCAGAAGAGGAGAATCCAAATTTTGGAATAGGGAATGTAGAAGAGAATCAAGAGAAAGCAGAAGCTAGCATTTGCATCAGAAAGTTATATAAATGTGATTTGTTTTTATTTTTGCTTTTCTACTTCTTTTGCTGATGGCTTACTAACTAAGCCAGTGAAGTCCAACGCCCTCTTTTTGTATAGTTCGATTACTCACTTCTGGCTAGGTCAGTGTACGTAATGACTAAGTCTTAGCCATGGCGTTGTGCGGTCATTGTGTAATCACTTCTGTTTCTACACGTTAGCATTTTAGCTTTTCACGTGTAACATCAGTGGCACATTATCATAGCAGCAATTTTCTTGTTTTTTTATGGAAATTACGTGGAGCAAGTTACATGATTGCGTTCTTTAATTATGTATTTGACTTGTGTGGCCAGGGCATGGTGAAAGAGAACGTGAGAAATTAGTTTGTTTTTCCATTCATATGGTTGGAGTACTACAGTACAGCCAAGCATTGCAAGCCTTGCATCTACAATTCTAGTCAGGGATCTCAGTTCTCAAATGGTAAAAATACAGTGGTGATGGGCCTGATGAAATCTTGGAATTAGTATCGTCTATATCAATGGATACTCATGTCCATCTCTTTCTCTTCCTTTTCTTCCCAGTAGAGGCATCACTCTGTGGCATCCCACTCAAATTTGACCGCACCTTCCGCGGTTTCTCAGATCCTCTAAACTTGACTCACTCCTTCCCTGGTTTCTTAGATCCTCTATGCTTGACTCTCCCCTTCCCAGAAGTAATATTTGCCTTTGTCACAATGCCTGATTCTGAAGAGGTAACGCCCTTCATTTTCAACACTGAATCAGAATTGTCACTGATTGGTTTGCCTTTTAGGGAATCCCTTCTGATCTTCCTACCAACAAACTTAACAGTGTCATCAATAGATTTCCTGCCAGATTTGGAATCGTTATCCTTCACCTCACTCCCAGGTACATTGGTACATTGATTGTCCATCAAACTGCTATCCTTAGGCTTCACAAGCTCCTCCTTAAGCTTGGAGTCAGGCTCAGCAATGCCATCTTTCAATTTGCTTGCAACTCTCTCTCTTATTTTACTCAAAGAGCTGGTGGTATCATGAAGGCTTGAAGAGGCAGCTTTAGGTGGTCTACCTCTGCGGCGATGGCGAGATCCAGCAGCTGTGCCACTGGTTTCAAAGGTAAATTATTACTCCAATAAACTGGGTATCAAACAAGGATTGAACTATAGCTATTATCAACCTTTTTGAGGTAGGTTCTTTATCAATTTCCAGAGAGGTGGAAGTTAATGTTACTGTCACCTGTTTCCTTTTTGGCCTTGTTCAATTGAAAACAATAACATCGGTAAATTATTACACTC
The DNA here is from genome assembly GCA_037177415.1 of Kaempferia rotunda. Lineage (NCBI taxonomy): Eukaryota > Viridiplantae > Streptophyta > Magnoliopsida > Zingiberales > Zingiberaceae > Kaempferia > Kaempferia rotunda. Next base: position 2,485,582 of record JBAMIB010000066.1, on the reverse strand, counting down.
CAATACACTGGGTAACAAACAACAATTGAAGTATAGTTATTTGATACCTTTTTGCAATCGGCTCTTTATCAGCCTTTGAGGTGGAAGTTGATGCAACTTTCCCCTGTTTCCTTTTTGGCCATGTTCAATTGAAAACAATAACATCAAACACCAAACTTTTTTAACATAAAAAACCACAATAAAACAATCTCTATCAAAAAAAGGAAAAAAAAAAATACTGCAATTTACTAGCTGAAACACCAAATTCTTGTTAAGTTTTGCAAGGCAATGTTCTATTTCAGAGAAACTTATTACAATATAATTTAATCTAGAATACTAGAGTCAAGCAATCTTCTAAACTATCATGTAGTTCAAATAAAAACTCATGCTGCTTACTGTCAAAAATATTCCTAAGTCAAGGCACCTAGATTATAGGTATATTCAGAAATATCAGGTTAAGCAGCGAAAATTTTGTTTCTGAATAAAACAGAAAACCCACAATTTTGTAGTAGCATGCAAAGAACTAAATATATATGTGACATAATAAAACAGGAGTGAATTACAAGTTGAAAGTTTCATGGGGCTCCATATATATATATCTAAGACCCTAAAATATAAGTAAAACAAATAGACCCGTACTAAAACCTTAGAGTAGATCACTATTGTTTAAGAAATTTCCAAAGGTGTTTCAAAGCATAACTACTATAAGGCTGAGTAACAATATCCACAATTCTTCCTTTTAGTCTTCAGTTGTAACTCAAACAAGCCCAATCAGAAATGACCCAAACCAATTGGAAAATAAATTAATTTTCTGATTGTTTGTAAAATAAGATAATCTCTCTTTCAAAAACCAAGCCAAAATAAACCAAATGTTTTCAATCAATCAGATACACTTGATGTGAGCTGCACAATGACAATTGTTTTTACATTGATAAGAAGAATGTGAAATTGAAACATAAAATATTATGTTACTTTGGAAGTTGTGAACCCTTTGGTTCATTCTGCTCAAGTTGAACTAATTGCATATGAAGCTCACTAAACTCATGCAAGATATACAATTTCAAAATGACAACAACCGAAAAGAGAAGGAATTTGTTTGCAATTGAAAGTTAGAACAAAGTTCAGAAGACCACGAATCCATAGAGAAAAGGCAACTCCAGGTTAGAACAGTTTCAGAGTAAATAATGACAGACTAATGTGAATAATTAAATAATCATCTCGACGAACATGTTGAAAATAAATCAAGGAAGAGTAAGGTTAATACTGCAAATACATAAAAGGAAGAACTACAATTCAGAACAATTTTGTAACATACTCTTCTGGAGAAGTATCATGATTGTTGGAGTCTTCTATTTGTTCCTGCAGATCAAATCAGTAAAAGTTAGCACAAATGCACTATACCACTTAAATATGAGAGGTTTGGAATGCTTCACAAACCGTATCCTGTCTGCTTCCATCTTTTATCAATTTCCAGCATTCTTTACTCAATAATAATCTTTCTACCTCACCGTCAATATAGGTAATCTGAACAAAACAAATAAAACTCACATGTATACTGGATTGTAGAACAAACAAAAGCTACATGTAGAAGCTGGCATCATTTATACCTTATGTTTTCTTGAAATATTGTCATAAGAATCAACAACACCATCATAGAACCTGCAGAAAGAAAATCCTTATTCCAAACTAAACAATTCAACTAAAATAATAGTTAAGTAATGAGTAATCCCATTCTAACTTTGGGAACAAACATGCTAGGATACAATGGTACAATCGATGTAAATTTAAACTCAATGGAAGAAAGAGAAACATAGTAATGCAAATTCATCTTAGCCAAATCACCATAGCTGCAGGTTCAGAGGTTGATATGTAGGAAAAGTGAGGTATACATATAATTGCAATTTTTGCTGATTGAGGAAAGCATTCCTAGATGTATGAGAAAATATCGAAAAGAAACTGACCAGATGGGAATCAAATAATGGCTTAGTTATAGATAATAATGGGTGAATAAAATCTAACAAAGGAAAATAAATAATGAAATCATGTCAAAGTAACACATTTAACTGACAACATCAAATTGCCAATTCTAAATAAATTTAGCTTTTTACTGAACCACGTAGATAAGTTTTCAAAATTATCAAATCGCATATCCTAGTTTCAAAATTACCAAATCACGTACTCACTTCCATTTTTGCCCTTGGACAGCCGAGTGTCTTTTCTAGTTGTTGAATCGATTTTATACAAATAAGAGAAGCTTGGATATATAGAAAAATATACTCACTTCTTATCCATTGGCCACCATACACTAATTTTGGAACCAACAAGGTTCTTGCCAATTTCTTTCTTGCGCATTCGTGTTCCGTAAATCTAAATGAATACAAGTGCTCACAAATCAAACTTTGACTTTATGAACTATATGAGGGAAAATGAATCGTGGCAATACAGAAGAAAAAAAATTGCAAAATAAATGTCTAAACTGTATAAGAATTAGTTTGAACAAAATAACAGTGGTTCCAAATCATCCTAATCCACAAGAAAATGATTATAGACTAAAATCTCAACGTTAGTCTATTTTAGTCTATAAATTAATATGAATAAATGGACATATTAGGTTATAGATGACTATTTGAATAGATAATGGTCATTGGGTATAAAGGACAAAGGGTAAAAATCACGTGTAACAACTTATATTAAATGAACTATTTATAGCCAACTAGACTTCTATAAATTCAGAAGTTACAAGTTGCAATATAACCAAAATTATACAAGTTCTAACCAAAGAAATTGGAAGTTAAACAAATAGACATAGAAAAAATACATATAGAAAAAACAATCAAACAGACAGACAAACAAACAAGACATAGAAACCTGGATGGGTTTCAATATGCATTATCCAACCAGAAGGGAAAGTATAAAAATTGAGTGACATGTCAGGGTCACATCTTTTTTAGATATTGAATGTCAGAACATACATTTTCTCGTCAAGGGTGCTGTGGCAACTTGTGTTAATTGTCTAATGGCATGATAAATGAAAATAAAGTCCAAGTCAGTGGATGAAGACAACACCTTTAGAACCGGCTCCCTAGATGTATCATCTTGTGACTTGAGTGTGTCATGCTGCTTAATTGTGGATCTCTGTAGTTTTTGTAATCTATGTTCATCATTAGTATTGCTTCTTGAACCATTTATACCTCTTCTCCTTTGGGATTTCCCCACCAAGCCTTTTGAAGCAGTTGTTTGTTTGACATTAGCACAATCCTCACTATCAGATTCTTTCAACTCAATATCTTTGGGAGAGCAACTTTTGTCAACCACCTTAGATAGTTTCTCTTGCAAAGGAGAAACGGATTGTTTTGCTGCAGATAACTTTGAACTAAATCGTCCTCATTTTTGTCGAGTTGAAATTGGAATTTTCATTTTGTCTGAGAACGAATTTGTATCATTTGCAGTGTCTGCTGCACGAGCAGAGGCAAGTCATGTATATTTATTGTTCTTTGATCTTTAGTGTGTCATATATCAGAAAACAAGCAGTACCATCTCACAAATACCAGAGGAGCAGCATAATTACCATTAGTTTTGTGGGATTCAAGAACTGAAACAGCCTCTATCTTCACATCTTTTGATCCCGCCTTTCCTGAAACATCGTTGTCAGCTGCAGCAACTGATTTGGATAGATCACCCTGAACAGAAGATTCAGGATTTTGCTCTGGATAAGAGGGTCCAAGTGATGATTCACTAATACCATTGCTCTTCACTGAGTTAAGCATTTTCTCAGGAGCAGAACCTTCTTCAGGAAAGAGTTTCATTTCTTCTACCTTTGCAGATTCCTGAAATAAAAGGAATCAACATCCATTTATGCACCTGAAGAAACCCATCAGAAACTGTCATTTCAGACAGTTTGTTGTCATCCTGCCTGAAAGACTAATAGATGGGCAATCAAATGAAATGTTAAAAAAAACAATGATGAATTATCTAATAAACCTACAGAGAGATAGTCATTAACATTACTAAAACTATATAGCATTCTCTTGAAAAACATGTGACACCCAAGGAGTGTGTTGAGAAAGCAAAAAAATTAATTTGTAACAATAGATACCAAATTGTGACGACGTGAAGTTTGTGAGGCCACGTGAGAGAAAATATCTGTTAATAGATGATGACTGTAAATTGGGTTTGTCTCAACAATTTGTGGTCAGCAACATGGATCTTATAGCTTTATTTTGAACTCTAGGCAAAGACTCACTAGTATTACTTTGATCTTTTAGATCATTTTAATAACATAAATACAAATTCTCCTCTGCACCTTATGCCTACAACTTTATTCATCCAAATTGCTCATTTATACAATTGGTTGTCTTTGAACATGTTGACATCAACTTAACGTATTTCTTTCATATAAACTTCAATTAGAATAATACATAATTACTTCCAGAAAGTAGTATTTTTTTAATTACTTTACATGCAAACCACATTCATTTGTGTATTATCATCATTGTTGGGACCTTCATTGTTGGGACCTTTGCTGCCAGTTAAAAGGGGGTGAATAGTACCTCAATTGGTCGCTTTCTATGTTGTTAGTGCACAGCGGAATATAAAGAAACAACAAGGAAATTAAACATAAACACAACTACAACCAAACCTCAACGACACATTGATGTAACATGGTTCGGAGATACACTCCTACTTCACGGCTGTCCGTAAGATGGACGATCTCGATCCGTCGGTGGATGACTCCCTGAAAACCTCCGGTTAGCTATTGTAGCTCCTTGTGGGTGGAGAAACCTCGCCACAACACTTCTGAGTCCTCTCAGATGCACACGGAACACTCTTGAGCTCAGTAGACTACTAATAGGGTTAAACACCACTATTTCGTCTACTTTGCTCAAGGTTCCCAAGCTCTCTTAAATAGAGTTCGGGTAGAAAACCTCGCCACCAGTCGATCAGTGAGCTAATTGGTTTAGAGATTCCTTCAATTTTTGTTGGTTCAATTCACAATATCACAAAACAAAATTTTAGTGGTCATTAAGGCATAGACACTCCATCTCTTATCTCCAAATTGGGAGAGAAGGATTGCCAGTTAAAGTTTATACTCTATATTCCCAAAACAACCTAGTTGTTAATCAAAATCTATTTCCAAGAAGTATTTGCAAGAAGGATTGAGTATTAATTGTGAATGTTTAGTTGAAAAAGATCTCCAAAAAACAAGACCAAAGTCCAGTTTAGGCACCACCTTCCTAAAGTCTTTAGCAAGCACAGATGAGATAAGGAAAAAAGGCAAACAGGAGAGTGATCAAACATATGCTATCAAGAAGAGAGAGAATGAATCTTTTTTTGGGAGGAAAAAAAAAGTGAATTTCCTCCAACTTTTAATTTGAAAATATATATAAAAAAATTAACTGCTACTTCTAAAAAATAACATCAATATTCTAGATATGTGAACTAAATCACAAGCATGCAGACATTCTCTGTATCATGGAATGAATCTGATTTTCTCCTACAAGTTAAAGGAAAATCACATTGAATTCTACAAATGCAAATATCATGACTAGAATCTCCAATATGGCTGTACTTATTAACAAATGCCCAGATATCTCCCACAGTTAAGTCATGCATGTCCAAGTTTTTGGTTGCAAAAAATGTCTGAAATTAATGAGCAATAACAAGGCATACGTACCATAATTTCACCTGATGCATTCATGTCATTTTGCGTTATTCCACCATAAGATTCTTGGCATATGGAATCTACAACTTTACTACTATTATTAGAAAATGAGCCAACAGATTGTGATAATTCCAAAAAATATGGCTTTAATTTCCCAGCACAATTCCTGATAACTTTTTCCCCTAGTTTGCGTACAGCAGGCAAAATATCCTAAGGACAAACAAAAAAATTAGATTAGATAATAATTTCACTAAATGAGACAATAAATGAATGGCAAACATTTACTTTATCAGAATTTTTAACAGTATCCAGCAGACATGATATTAACTCCGAGGAAATATCTTCACTTTCCTCTATAACCACTGTCATAATCATCTCCATCGAAGATAAGACCACCTCAGAATGGTTTGGCCTGAAAAATCAAACAAAAATTAGCTTACTAGTGTTCTAATAAGTTATAAAATCAAATGAACCAACAAGTAAAAGAGAGACACATGCAATACTAACCACCTACTGACAAGAAAAAAATTAAAGTGGATCCTTCAGACGCAGAAAGATGAATCAGATTGTCAACGTAAACCTGTACTTGTAATTTGCAGATTACATTAACAGCATCAGTTTGACTATATTACTAAAACTTTGAAATCCGTTGAAATAAAGCTTTTGATATTGATTTTTGGTGAATCCCTAATACCGGCATGGAGGCACTTCTATCTATAAATCACTCGTGTAGCAGCATAATGTGACAGTAGAAAATGAGCTTGTTGGCATATAATTTGGATCCCTTGAATCTTATGAATCCTTAGTAATAAAGTCGAATAGCAACTATGGCCCATCTTCATTTCCTACGATTGCCTCGGGAAAGGATCTCCTCTATCATCTTCCCAAGTTCACATTCAAGTTGTATTGACCAAAGTAACAGTCAAAACTTGATATAGGATTTAAGGAACCATTATATCTACAACCCGAAACATTAAACCTTAGAGAAGGAACATGCTTTTGTCTCTTAAGAATCCTTGATCCTTGTCTGATCTTTGTCAGATTGTATCAAAAATACTAGAAATGTTGCCAAGACTTTTATTTCTAGATTAACCAGTGAGTACCTACTTCTGAATAAATAATTTTTTTCTAAGTTTATCACGCCCTCCAACCAATATAGTGTCCAAATTTGTGTATATTTAGAATCCAATGTAGTCCCAGATTCTACCATCAGATTAGCTTCTCCATTCATAAGGCATGAAGTCTATGGATGAGTTCCGAGTAAATTCTTATTGAACACATTCAAGATCCAACATCAGAACACATGACCTAACTTTTGCAACAGTTTCCAGCATTGAAACTCTCTTGGGAAATGAGCGACTTGACATATCATCCAAATTTTCAAATGCTTGGACAATCAACTGAAATATTTCCTGAAAATTTCAAGTTTGAAAATGTCACTAAAAATGAAACTAAAAGACTCAGTAGTTATCTAAAGGATATCTACATAAATACAACTTTACTAACCTTCATTAGATCATCATCATATGGAGCTTCGGGTGCTGTTATTCTTGTGATTTCACTAAAGCATGCTGCAACAGCCACTTTAACATCTACATCTGAATGTCTCAACATCTCCTTAGCCATAAATGATCTAATCAAGGGGTTAAGTACATTTGACATTGATTGAGCTGGGGATTGCTCCACTTTTGATAACAAGCTCTCAGTTTGCTGGGAAATGACAGATGAAAGTGAAACAATGCAACTAGCAATGAATTTTTCAATTAAAAACACATAAGCAAACAAAATTAAAGAATGAAAGAATTACTTAGATTACCAATCATACACTGATTTCAATATATTACCTGGAAATCACAGAGCTGATAGGAAATAATTTCAGATAAAAAAATAGAGTTTCCTAACAGAACAACCAAAAATAATTAATTGGGGACTATCTAAATGGCCTATATCGAGTGGGATAAACATAAAATTTTAAAAATCAACTTATCCCAATCCACATTTACCAAGTGGACCATGATTGGCATTGGCAAATCTGATTTTATCTGGAAAAAAAGCCTATTGAATCAGCCAAAAGAACCATCAAAAGATATGTAAAACTACCAAAAATCAGATGGATTTAGCCAGAAATCAGCAAGATTTAGGCGTTTCATTAAATCTCACTCAGTTCAACTCCGAAAAAAGGAAAAGGAAGAGAGGGGAAGAGAGAGAGATAAGGTGCACCATGTGAAAAGCTACATGATTGATGAAGGGTACTCTTTGGCCAGGATGGATGCAGCGTAATTTGGATGATGCAGAAGTGGAATCTTGGTGTGAGATTTGGAACAGAGGCATACACAAGGAATATTGGCAGCATCGGTGTGCACTTTGTGAAAGTTCAACAATGAAGGCCACTAGAAAAGATTTCTTGGTCATTAACAACAAGCAAGAATCACAGTACTATGAGATTAACTGGACAACAAATCAGAATGCCATAGTAAATAGAACTATGAAATGAGCTATATCAAACCATAGAACATCCAAAAAAATGGACATTTTACTATGATAATACTGAAACAACATTGAGCAAGTTGCATAAATTTCTTTGATACAACTGATGAATGAGTAGCCAACGTTGTCAAAAACCCTATAGCGCAGAGAAAAATAAAACTACCAACTATATCAATAAACTCTGACCGACCTCAGCTTTGAACACATATCCTCTGGGATCTATGCTCAAATTGCTCTTATAATAAGAAATTATTTTCAGGTGAAAACAGTCTAAACTCACGCAGCAGACAATACAACTTTAAGTAATTCAACGTAAAACAAACCATAATTCAAACATGTATACAAATAAAATGTCCTTCCTTTAGCAACTAGCAGGGAAAGTGGCAGTAAATATTTGCTGAGGCTTACATCCAGAATGGAAAGAAGTTCATCAACAGCAGATGGAGGAGACAAAAGCCTGCTTCCAACCTCCCGGAGCTGATCCTCCAGCTCATTCTCCTTGGTTGTCATTGCTTAGAGATTCAGATCAGGGATTCGTCGATCTCCCAGAATATCTAAGAAATCAATACCCTAGGAGCACCAGATTAAATAAAGGCAGCAGGGAAATAGATCGTAGCGTCAGGCTCCTCGCTAAAAAGACCACGAAGAGGATATACGTCACGAATCATACCTTCGCACAATAAGTTATCGTCTCCTTTGTTAGTCGGCGATTCAGCGCCCCGGCGAATCTAGGGTTTTGGAGACCGGCGAGGCGTACCGGCTCAAAAGTTACGAGAGAGAGGGGGAGAGGAGAGAGAAAGTATGGTTCACTCGGAAAACTGAACGCCTGACCCGACGCATGACGTTACCCGTCCGGTCTATGCAATCTGATTTATTGAGACAGGGTCACGTCCGCCTGGGGTTTCAAATCGACGGGTTCGGTTCCGCTCGCATAAGTGTAGTTCATGAGATATTCCTTTCATTTACTTTCATTTCAGAGATATTTACTGAATAAAATCCTATTTTATATTTTTATTTGCGTTTTTTCGTTTTCCCAATTTCATCCAGTCGCGTTTGGTTAAAAAATACGTTCGTTGCCGTTATTTTTATTATTATCAAACCAACATCTCATATTAAAAAAATTAATTAAAATCACTATAATATAAAATAAAACTATTTTAAATAGTTTAGTTAGAATTACTTTAACATTAATTGCAAACATTCAAATGGCAAACTAATGGAAGAGTTCATTCGGTGTTTTTCGTCTCAAGTGAAGTAAAAAACCAATTACTAAATTACTACTTCTTGTTAGGGCTGTAAATGCTAAGCTAAATTTTGGGATATTTAAGTGTTCCAGTGAGAAATTACATGGAGGACCGAAGTCAGAGAAGCAATCGAAGGCGATGAGGTGGACGTTGCGAACAAAGAGGAAAAGGGGGGGCCTGTGAGATCAACACGAGCATTAAAGAAAACTCACTGGAATAATTCTGACGGAAACCCCTCCGACGCTCAAGTCAGAAAAAGAGAGAAAAAGATTGCGAAAAAAAGATCTTAGAGATCCTTTACATAGGGTTTCTCCTCCCTTATATAAAAGCGGCGGATGTCCTTTTTCCATGATTAGGGTTGACTTGGCAACCGTTCAGATATTTACGACCTTGTCAATAAAGAAAAAGAATTGATATATATTTTCTTGATTGCATTTTCAATTATTTATTACCAACAAATTGGTTAATAAATATTTTCCCTAATAATAGTATCTCTCCCCCTTTGTAGCATTAATTATTACCGAAATTCCCGAGGTAGAAGTGTGCGGATCTTTCATAAGATGACCCACATTTAAAGTCGAAGGGTTTCTCAATAGTGTTTGCCCGAGGTGACCCGGGACTTATTGTAACGACCCGGCCCGGCCCATTTGGCGGTCCATTCGGCGACCTTGGTGGTCGTCGACCGTCGACCGTTGACCGTCGGCCCGTCGGCCGTGCCGTTACACTTATTCTGGTCTTCCCACCCCTGGAAGTGGGTTTTTGCCTTCCCCA
>JBAMIB010000066.1:2430751-2450248 GCA_037177415.1 Kaempferia rotunda | reverse complement strand
GATTAACAATCATGCAACTAATGAAACTAAATGAAAGTGCATCAACAAACAAATCAACATGCATAAGAACACATCTATACTAAATGCAATTGAATTAAGCAAATATAAAAGCAAGTAAATCATAATTAATCAATACAATTCTCCACAATCAAACTAATCGACTACCCTCTGCCATCACACACGAAGGACCCGAATCTAGACCACCATCTCCGGTGAACAATGGCAATGACGAAGATCCAACAATGCTCATGTCGACCACGACGATGATACGAATCTTCCACGAAGAACACTTCAAATGGAAGTTGACCGGAAGAGATAAAACCGCTACCCTTTGCTATCCCTTGCTGGCCGCATCTAGAACACTATCGGCCGGAAGCTCCGGAAGCATCGGAAGAGGGGGAAAAACACCGGCGAACCCCACCGGTGATGTGGAGATGATCGGAGCTCAATGCCCTCTCCGCCACTTGCTATCCTTTGAGCCCAAACCTTCAGACCACTATTAGCAAAAGATTTAGGAAGCAAAGGAGGAAAGTGGGGACGCCGAAGAACACTCCAGCGAGTTGAACTCGATCAAAAGGCGGTTGTCGAAGACACTTGCACTTGCTAGAATAATCTGTCGCTGCCCTTCGCCATTTGGAAATGCTCGGGAAGAAGAGGAAGGCTGGAAATGTCCGGCCGACGGCTAGGAAGGATCGCCGGCCGGAGTTGAGGAAGAAAGAAGAGCTACTCGGCTGGAGAAAAAGGAGAGAAGGCGCTGCATGGAAGCAACTGTTCTATCATCTGTTCTTGGCCGCGCATGAGAAAGGAAAGGGAATGGCCGGTCGGCGGCTAGGAGAGCCGTCGGTCGGAGTTGAAGGAGGAAGAAAAGCTCTCGGCTGGAGAAGGGGATGAATTCGCAGAACTGTTTCTCTGCGTGATCTCAATCTTTTTTTTTTTCTTCCGTGAGTTGGCTGCTGTGAGGAGAGAAGTGAGGAGAGATAAGGTAGGGTTTAATCGAAGCCATCCATTTTAATGAAGAGTTATCTTAGCCCTTTAATTCAAGTGAAATAGATCTAAATATGAGCCGTCTGTTTTGATGAAGGACTAATCTTGGCCATTGACTGTAACTGATGAAGATCTAGCCATTAATTTTAAGTGATGAAGAAGATTGCATTTGAGTCGTTCGTTGAAGAGGATGATGAGTGCTTTCTTAATGGATCTAGATTTTGGATCCGGATTTGAATCTTGTTTGAATCCAATTGGTTTGAAATAGTGGGCTCAAATTTGGGCTTCTAAAATTGGGTTTTAGATGAGACTTTTGCACCATGGCGATGCGGGGCGTCGATTTCAAGTGGTGAGTTGAATTCCATTATTTCCGTCGAAGAGCTGTGCAGCTATGTTTGGGTGTGGGAATACTCCTTGCTTTAATTGCTTGCAGGTACGACGGATTCTTCTTGTCTATGCTGGCTACGAGCATGTATCCTTGTGCCTTGATCGGGTGATTTAGTCCTTGAATTTTTAGGTTTTGTTTGTTCTATTGGTTGGTTGGATTAGGAGGGTTTTGATCTTTCTTGACGAGATTTTGTTAGAATTATCGTGTCGATCAACTGGAAGCGGTACCATCTATGCACGCATCCCTTGCACATATGGATTGTTGTGAGTAGTAAAACAACATTGGCGTTTTTAACGTTGAGGGAACTGCTGATTTTTGAGTGAGCTCAAGATGACATCTGATTTCAGGTTGACTATACCGCTGTTTTCATATTTCGACTGCTAATGTTTGTGGACAACGGGCTTGCAGCTGGAATGGGTTTGTAAGTACCACAATTTTATCATCCAACAACTTAACTATTTCTTCTGTATAAATATGATGATCATCTTTCTTCAAGTGATGTAGTTTTCAGTAATTTTAAAAGAATTATATCAATATTTAAAATTTTGTTTATGCTAGAATTATGATTCTTTTGTCCATAGTGTAGATTAGGTTGCATCGGCATTTGGTGATTTGGGAAAACCATTGTTTTGGGCATTTTAGCATATTGTCATACAAGACATTGTCCCATAGCCTAACATCAGGAGAAATTACTATAAGATTGTTTGTTCAATTTCAAAAGCCTATCTTTCCCAACTGAAGTCTAGCTTTAGTGTCCTAGATATGAATTTTGCCCTTTGTTTAGTTGTACAATAAATTTAGATCAAAGAAGAATGTCATATATTTATTAAGTAGGAGAGATGTGGACGAGCTATAGTGGCTATTCTTTTTGAGAAGAACATCATACTGAAGATTTCTCCTAGTGATGCATTAGATGGACAAAAGAATGAGACTCAATGGCTGTTCTTTTTGGAGTCCCATAAGATACAGAACCGTGCTTGACCATAACATAGCTCTAGGCCCAGAATACTAATGTTTACATTTTTGGCCATATCATAGCTCTTGACATAGATTGCAAAGTATTGCTAACTAGGCCAACTTACCTAACCAATGAATAATTCTTCTTGCTGAGAACCATCATCTTCATATAAAATTCAATTAGCTAAAATATCATCACCTGGCTGCCTCTCATTGGTTACACTCTTCCATACACACTTGATTCCAACTCAAAACTATCCTCTAGTACATCTTCTACTAAATGTTGAGTATTGCATGACTATTGAATCTTTGACGTTCTTTTCTTTAACAATCTCACTCCCAATTGATTGAAGCATATCTTCATCACTGTGTGTTATCATTTATTTTCACATTTATATCAATCAAATGTCGAAGAGAGGGACTGGGATTATTATGTTCTGTGGCACAGTCTTCTGTGACTCTGAATTCATAACCTCCTAGCATAATTTCATGTACCAGTTATAATTATCGCATATGTTGGTGGATAGTTGAGGCATAGTTTTATTCTTATACTTACACAAGTGCCTGTTTAGGTGAACAATCAATGCTTGTATATCAGGATTCACAAAAAACAAGAGGATGGTTGACAATGTTACAGGAAGCGCTAGGCGCTCTAGTACTTTCAAATAGACATATCAAAATGAATATCAAATTGGCAAGTAATAGAAAACAGTAAATACCAAAATGAATATCAAGTAAGTAAATACCAAAATGAATATCAAGTAAATACCAAAATGAATATCAAGTAAATACCAAAATGAACTTCCCGTGCCATCCTTCTCGTCCGTCGCGTCTTCCGCTCGACTTCTTGGAATCCTAAGTTCCTGCACACTTAGTCACAAGGTTAGAAATCACAGGACCTAAGGTTGGTCATATCAAAACTAACCTGGGGACCAACACGAACATCTGTCAGATCAGGGTTTGTTTTTTGAGCCCCAATAAAATTTATAGATGACAGCAATCTCAAAAAATAAATCATGTTTGTAATCCATCATAAAGAAAATGACACTCTATTTAACTTTAGTTGATCTTATAGTAATATTTAAAGGATGAGTTAAGCTTACTCCTTATGAATGTTGTTAGGCAACTCACAAACAGGGTAGTTGCTGGTGGTATCTTAGGTTTTTGAAGCAGAGCAATGGTAGTGAAGGGGACACTGCCAAAATTTGTTTCCAAACAAAACAAGCAGCTTAAAATTCTGTCATTGCAATAGGGCCTTGGAGAGCTAGAGGTTGAAATTTTTGTTGGAAATGCCAGGATGATGAGATTGTCTGAAGCAATCAGTGATTGCACACTGACAAAGCTTGAAGTAGACAGGATTTGTGATGATGGCGTTCTCTTTGAGGTTTGTTTTCCTAAACAAAATACATCATGGAACCAGTTAATAGGTCCACTGGAAAAAAGGTGCTGAAATGAGGGGCATTTCTGGTAGAGAAAAGGGAGCATTTTGGGGTAGTTTATGGAAACGGGGTTTTGCCAGGTAAAAATTGAAAATAGGTGTCTTTTGGGGTAATTTTCCATTGTGTACTTGTAGTTACAGATAATGCATCTTTGTTTTGGTATTTTAAATTAAAAAAAAAGATTATATTACTGGCCTCAGAATGGCCACATTGTTAAAAGTCAACAAATGCTTGCAACACCAGTGACTTTATGGTTAATTGCTGATTAGGTGCTGCTTAATATCCTGCTGGTCATTTTTTTTCTTGTAATAGTGTTAGTTTTGAATTGGTATTCTTTATGCTTGGTGAATGCTCAATGCTTTATATTGCATGATATATTTTAGAGATCTTGGATCAGAACAAAGATATGCTCGCTTTTGTGGAAGGCTAGTGGTTCTTTCCATTCTCGTTTTGCTCCTTTATCCTTTTCTTTGGGTTTGGACTGTGGTTGGCACATTGTGGTTCACCAGCGCGAGAAGCTGTGTAAGTTCTCCCTTGACTGTTCAACCGTGCCACTATAATATCAGAACCTATGAACAACAGCTACTGATTTCTACTCTCCATTTTGGTTCTTGATGGTTGCAGCTGCCTGAAGAAGGCCAGAAATGGGGTTTTCTCATATGGCTGCTTTTCAGTTATTGTGGATTAGTTTGCATAGCTTGTATTTCTGCTGGAAAGGTTTGTTATGTATATGCATGGCTGTACATAACCTCATTTTCTAGTTCCAGTTAATGGTTTATGATGATTTTATTCATATTTAGTGAACTTACCTGCTTGACTTACCTTGCTTGAATGGTATGTGCTGTCATTCTTTGCTGAGTTAGAACTGCTATATTTTTCACTTAGAAAAGTATATTTAATTTCCTTTAGGAACTGTTTGCTGAAGCCAAATTATAAATATAGTATTCTTGAAGCAAATAAAATTCAAACTTTTCAACCTTTTGATGCAGATAATTTCTAATTTCTATGTACGACATGATGAGCTTGGACAGGATTCTTGATTATCATTATTGATAACCTAAAGGCATTTTCCATGAGTATCAGATTCTAAATCATCGGGCTTGTTTTCTAAATATTTTGAGATTTGCATGTGTTTTTTTTTTCTTCCATTAAGCATGATATGGTCTCCATTAAGGACAGATGTTGATTTCCCTTGCAGTCTCTTAAGTGTTTTTGTCTTTGATCTGAGATAATTTTTGTTGCTTGGTGTTTCAAAGTCAGCGTATAAGGTGTGCTAATGAATGATTGTGGACTAGAACACATCGTGTCATTTATATGATGTTTCAATTTATTAGATAAAAGTGTAAGAGGTTTTTAAAAATTCATTTTTCCCTCCAATATATTGTAAATCTAAGTTTTTTGCAGTGGCTGACACGTAGGCAAGCCCACTTACAGCGTGCTCAACATGGAATTCCAATCTCAGAATATGGGGTGAGATTCTTTGATGATATTTCCAAAGCACCATAAATATCCCTCTAGGAAACCTAACTTGTTTTCTTTCCCAAAGACTGTAGAACTACTAATTACTCGTGCTACTTTTTGTTGATTAAATGTTTTGGTTGTTAACTCCACTTACCATACTCTCATATTGTGTTGCCACCATATTGTGTGCAATACCATCCCCAGGGCGTAGTTGAGTTGGTACCCAAGTGGTAGACTTGCATCAATGGACAGGGGTTTGAGTCGCGGCTGCGGCTGTGGCAAATAACTTTCCCACTTAGTGGGTCATTTAGGACCCTCCCTTTATCTCACCATGGGACCGTCGATGAGGGGCGCTTGGTGTGAGCATGATATCACATTTTGCATCAATATTGTGTGCAATATCTTTCAGTTCCAGTTTTTCTTGCAATGCTCTCTTGTTTTGACGGGGAATGAATAGTGAAGTATAAGCATATTTCATATTTTTCCAAAATCGTTTACCTTGATTATTTTTTTTTTAATTAAATGTACTAAAATTGAACTTGAAACTTGCTGTACAATGTTAACAATGATTATGTTCATAATGACAATAATCTGAATTAAGAAAGCTCCTGCCATCGTGTTAATAACTAACAGAGTTGAGATTAGTTGATTTACTTGATTATCTGTCTAGTAATGAGTTGTGATATCATTTTTACTATAACATTGAGCCATCAAAATGTATGTTTTTGTAGACACTAGACTTTATAGTTCTTTTATTAATCAGAGTAAACTGATGTTTTTTTTCTTGCTTATACGATGTACACTTGTATCATGTGTAACATGTTGATCTTCCAGGTTCTGGTCGACATGATTAGAGTACCTGATTGGGCATTTGAAGCTGCCGGTCAGGAACTCAGTGGAATGGGTCAAGATACTGCATACCATCCAGGACTTTATCTAACGGCAGCCCAGGTTCTTTCATCTGAATTTTTTGGATAATAGTTCGTTCTCAAATTCCATTAAAGCTTTGTTATTTCTTTGCTCATATTCTTGATCTAAAGAGTCAAGTAGGTGGACTCCTTCAATCACTATATTGTTTTTTTTTTGTTAAACTACTTTTGTAATGTTTACAAATGTTTTGTTGAGCTCAATCGTTGGATATGTATCAACTTTTGTTTTCTTTTTTTTACATCGATTTCCATAATGCTTTGTTTTGTAGAGGGAAGCCGTGGAGGCACTTATTCAAGAACTTCCCAAGTTTCGATTGAAGGGCGTTCCGACTGACTGCAGTGAATGTCCCATCTGCCTCGAAGAATTCTGCGTTGGAAATGAGGTAATGAAGCTCAGTTATCTTCTGTGCTCAAGATGACGCATCCTGATGGTTGACATGAATCATAACTGGAAATTTTGCTTCAGCTTGCTTCAGTTCATTTGTGCACGACCAAGGAGACACATTTATTCCCATTTCTAAAGCATACTTAAACTATCAGTCAAAATGCATGCGTTGTTAGTCTATCATTTGGATTCTGAAGTGGCCCCCCAATTTTTGCAGGTCCGAGGACTCCCATGCGCTCACAACTTCCACGTGGAGTGCATCGACCAATGGCTCCGGCTGAACGTGAAATGTCCAAGATGCCGCTGCTCCGTGTTTCCCAATCTGGACTTGAGTGCCCTCTCCAACCTCCAAGCAGATTCGGAACGCCCTTCGCCCGGCGTGGTTGCCACTGCCTCACGGTATGTGCGGACGCAACAGCCTACCGGCCAGAGCTATCTCGTGCGGCTGCAGGAACTCCTCCGCTCTGTGCGCGGCGAGAATGCAGGTGCAGGTGACAACTTTGCCGACGTTGAGAGTGGAGTGCAGGTACTCGTCTCTCAAGTGCCGCCTAATATAATTGTTCCTGTTGTGTCCTATAATGTTGTCGACCGTGCTCTTGACCGTGAATAACATGTTTATTATTTGGATATAAGCCATAGATGCCAATTACGCCCGTGCTCCTAAATGGAAGGCATGGTTTATGCTTGGGCACCACTATGTTTACGCTTTTTTGCTCTCGTACTTTATTTTTGAGTAGATTTGACATGCGAGTTGAATTTGCTTGTTTAAAGCTGATCAATAAAAAAAAATCAATTATCCTTTGTCTGCCGGTATTATACGTTGAAGAAAGATGATCGTGTTTCCTGCTTTAAAAACCTATGAAATACATATGTTTTTTTAAGTCTTAAATATTTTAAACTCCTGTATTTTATATCAATTAGCATTCTACCTTTCTGTTAATAAAAAATAATTATACCCACGAGATAGAGTGTACGAGAGAGCAAATCAAAGATCTACTATTTTAACATGTGCGTACGTTAGAGACTTTCGATTGAAAACTATTGCTACTTATCATTTAATTCAGCAAAAAAAAATATTTCATCGCAAGTTGACAATAAAAAATATTTTATTACTAAATTTATTACAATTTGGTGATAAAAAATATTTATTGTAAAATCAGTGATGAATAAATTATTCACCGTAATTTTTACAACGAAAACAGTATTATTTATTGCAGGTTTTACAATAAATCTAGAATTCATTACAGATTTTACAATCAAAATTGAATCCATTGCAAATATTTTATATGAATTATTACTAAAAATTTGAGACGAAAGCAGAATTCATTGTAAAATTTCCAATGAATCCATTGATTCATTGTAAAATTTCCCATGAGTTTTGAATTGGTTAGAAATTGGCAATTTAAAAAAATAAAAATTGTTCGAAACCGATTAATAGACCCAGAGTGCTCTGAATGAGATGGACTTGGTTATTATATGTTCGTCTATTTCTCTTGATTAGATTTATACCTTCAAACATTAATTTGATATAATGTATTTTGATATGTAATTTTTATACACAAATTATATTTTGTTTGGACATATTAGTGTTAAAAAAATCACTGAGCAATACACTAGGTCAATTTTTTTTTCCTAGTATATTTATATAATCAGGAAAATTATATGAACACATCGAACTGATTTCATCTCATTCTAGCCTTCGTCATGTTAGACAATTTTCGTTGCTAAATTAATTGCTAATAGCAATAATTTCCCGTTGAAAGCCACAAGTGCACGCATATTAGAGTAGTAGGTGTTTGATTTGCTCTCTCACACACTCTATTTCGTGTATATAATTGTCTGTTATCAATTTTTTTACATTTGACTTTGGTCAAAGGGGTTTAAAGTTATTTTTAAAATACATAAGGATAAAATGGTAGTTGACATAAAATACAGGGTTTAAAGTATTTACTTTTTTTTTTACGTATTCCAATAACTTTTTGTTTTATAATTTTTTTAGAATCTAAAGGCTAACATTTTAAATAAACGAGAACGAAGTTTATGTAAAAAATAATATTTTTAAATTTAAATAAATTAATTTATATTATTAGTTAATTATTATTATAATTTTTTTTGAAAAATATTATGATAAAAACTTAATTATTTAGAATAAATAAAATTAGTATTAGATTTATTGTGAGTGAGATTTTAATAAAAAAAAGTATTTTAGAAAATTGATACTTTGGGGAAAAAACTTTCTTACGAGAGTTTATAACTAACAATATTTTTTTAATTATTTAAAATAACCAATTATTTTCATAATTTTGTAGCCAATATGAGTTTTTTTATATTGTTAAATAATTTTAACTAAAAAAAGTAATTGTTGGATGTTTTCAAAATTTTTTTAAAAATAGATACATGAATTTTTTTTGTGAAAATTTGAAATTCAAAGATTTGAATGTTTAGCAAGAGCATCAACGTAAGAAATACAAATTTATCTTAAATTTTATATTTTAGGTAAAAAAAAATATTCGCATCATCCGCTATATATATATTTAAATTTAAATTTCATGTATATTAATTTTTTAAATTTACAAAATAAAATTCATTCGTTAAATATAAAATATTATTTAATTTAAAAGAGAAAAAAATAAATAGTATGAATTTTACAATAAAAAGTAGATATTAGAGAGAAAAAATAAAAATAATATCAATTATAAAAAAATAATAATAATATATTATATATTAAAAAGTAGATATTTAAATTTAATAAAATAATTTTTCTATCCTTAGATACATGCTAGGGAATGTGATATGGATAAGGAATTATATTCGGCTCGAAAATTTTCGAATCCTACCCGATTTACACGCCCCGTCCATCCGATATATATAACGCATCCTTTAAGGGTTTTCATACGCAGCAGGAGCAGCCGCCGCCGTCCGCTCTTCCTGATCCACCTTTTGCCCTTTCTATAGGCGTTTTACTTGCTATGCTTATGATCTCGTATCTTCTCATTTGCAGTTGGAGAAGAAGCTGCTCCGGTGAGTATCATCTCATTTGGAGAAAACGGTTTGCCCTGAGAAGGCAATATAACATGCGAGATTTTGTATTCCATTAATTTTCCCCTGCTTTTACTAGCTTCTCTGAGTGTCAATGACTTGTCATTGATCGTTCATTCATGAACAGTCTTTGGTTTGTTTGGATAAGTTTTCAGGTGGTGATACACTTTTCGAGAATAAGAAAAACCTTAAAGTTGTTTTCTCGTCCTTTAACGGCCATTGAAATTTTTTCGCCTGTTGACCTTAAAAAAAAATTGTCAACATTGCATGGGTTTTGCATATTTATATTCACAAGTTCTTACTTTCTAACCATGAGAGGAAGGTATTGGTTATGTTTCTGTTGACTTCATATCTTGTTTTATTTCTTGACTTACGACCTTATGTGATATCTTGAGTTTTCAGAAATTTTATGTCCATGCGATTCTACAGTTGTCTTAGTGGATCGGTGTATGTTGAATAGTCTTTCTGAAGCTGTTTTTACTATTTAGGTTGGTTTATTTGTCTACTTGCTGTTGTTCAACTAGCTTATTTTAGTTAGGGATTCTATGTGGTGTTATACGAGTGATTAGTTTAAGTGGTATATTGGTGAAAAGTGAAAGGCTTGAGGATAGATGCCTTGATATTATGAATCCTGATGTTAGGTCCTTATTATTTGTTATATCAATAATTTCATTTATATTTCTCTTCCATGCAAAAGCTTATGAGGATGGTGGTGGTGGCTGTCTTTCTCACTAATCCACAAGCGATTAAACCTGCTTTTGTTTGCCACAACTTTGAATGTAGTCATACTCTTTTATGAGATTTAAACTCTATATAGGATTTCTGCTATTTGAAATGTAGTATAGAGATAATTGAAGGTTCAAATGGATATATTAGCTGAAATGTAAACGATAAAGTACAAAGATAATTCAAACTTCAGCTTCTATTCCATGGCCTATGACCTTAGTGGGTCCCTTCTTAAATTTCACTAATTTTCTCTTCGGAAACCTTGCAGAGGTGGAGAAACCCCTTAGAATACCCTTTCTTTACAAAAATGGAATTACAATGGAAGAGAATAGAGTGGAGATTTAAGAAACTAACTATGAACACTTGCCACTATTGTAACATGTAATTGTAAATGCATAATTACTTCATTAGTCAACTGTCTAACAAATTAATGATTATGTTTTGAGTTGACTGAAGATGTTATCAGCCTTATTCAAAGTATTAGACTTGTCATTAGTCTACTATGTTTAGTATCAATCGATTGATTAGTTGATTAGATGACAAACATAGATGAACAGTATCTTTTTGTTCACTTTTCATTTATATCAAGTTAATTGACTTGTCGACTCAAATATTAGTCAACTGAAAAATACATTCAGTCTATTGAAACACAGACTAAGGCCATTTCTTAGTTTTGAGTTTGATCTTCATGATTAGTCCATTACATATGCTCTTACACTCAACTTTGCACAAATGAAATCCACTAAGAGAGAGTTCAGAAAATATCTTTCTCTAGAACTTTGTTGAGAAATATTTCTTCCAGACCTTCTTATTGTACGCATCCTGTTCACTTGTCAAACATGTGGCCACTCTTAACCTCCACATTGGGCACATCTTATTAGTAAGCATCATATGATCTAACTCAAATATTTACCGAAGCATTAAAACTCATTTGCACCAACAATAATTGCTTTTTATAGGTTTGCAATTACCTAGCAGATTATAATTTTTAATTGTTCCGTGCATTCTACCCTTTCATCTAATCTTGTATTCTATGCAATCAACGGAACAATTGTGTAATTTAATTTCTGTTTTCTTCATATTTTGCAATAATTCAATATTTGTATCTTTTCATCTGAAAGTTTGTTCTTATCACAGATAGAAATACTGTTTTGTCATTTGGAGTTATGGGCAATGTAAAATTGCATGTTATGTGATCATGAAATGCACTATCTTGTGAGTATCTTGAAAGCCAGTATAATTTACTGAGGAGTAATTTTGGTGAGGTATGCACGTCTTTGTAAATCAGGATTCAGGTCCCAATTGATTTTGCAATTATGTACGACAGTAGTAATTAAGAACTTAGTGGGATAATATTTGGTTGTTGTGTAGTAGTAATTAATAACCCACCGGAAGTAATAGTAAATTGTTACTTGTTTGTTGCACTTCTTTATTGTTGGTATGATCCCTGGCTTTGCTTCTCATGCTTACATGTTTATTGCTGGATATCCCTTGCAACTATTATATTCCAGAATTAAAGTATGATTAACTTTAGTCTTCTTTTAGAGGATTATATCTCACTAATTAAATAATTGTACATATGCTCATTTATCTTTCTATAAGACATTGTCCTTAATGAGCAAGGTTTAAAAAGGGTAATGATGATCATTGCTTCTTCTGACACCTCTTGTTTGAGATGGGCTGCTTCATGTCAGTTCTTCTTTGAGCAGAGTAGCAAATGTCTGAGACCCTTTCATGATCTAATTGTTAAGGAACATGATTCTGAAATCCTGCTACTTGTTGTGATTATTTCTTTTTATAAAAAATTCGGACAATTTTAGCTTCTTGTTCTTGGGCCATGATGAATAATGCTTTTCTTCTGACACCTCTTGTTTGAGAAGGGCTTCAATGCTTCTTCCTTGAGCAGATTTAGCAATGAACTGAGCCCTCGTTAATAATGCTTTTTTGATCCACGCTATCGTTATTCCTTTCGAACTATTTTGATTTCGTACAAAATACTTTTATCCATACAAACAAGGAAATTGACATTCCAGTCGCACTGTAATTCTCACGTTTGGCATTCACTAAGTCACCAAAGATTATGCCATGAAATTATCAAAAAATAAATATAATTCTTTCTTTCTCAACTGATATCCATGTTCTTTTTATATGTTTTACATTTCTTTGTTTTTTTTTCTGACAACATAATCGGTAATATCGTTCCTATATTTCTTTACTCAACTTTAATCGAGTTATGTATCCAAAAAGGTGTAAATGCTTTGCGGCAATGAATCTTTGCAACGAGTGCTTAGGAAATGTAGAGACCTCTTGGCATTTATGGAACATGAAAGATTAGTTTAAGCATATTAGCATGTTTTCGTTTTTATTAATGGTTATATATGCATTAAAAAAAAAACAGAGGTAGTAAGAGCCAAATGCTCAGGTTGATTTGGGTTCCTGCTCGCGGGAATGAGAAGGATTGACAAGAAACTCGAAAGGCTCATATGGGTTCATGCTCAATAGATCTCTCAAGGTGCAGATCGAGCTTGCAAAGGAAAGGACAGGTTAGCTCGAACATCTCCAGATTTGCATATTTGACACCAACATATTCTCTGGTTAGTCGCCGTGGAGTTGGCGATTCTGAAGAGAGGGGGTGGGAAAAGTGCTAGGGAAACTATTGCTAGAAAACGTGATGGTCAAGACCACGTACCGCGAGAGAGGAGCCCTCTCCCTTGTCCCACGAGCAAAGGATGTAGGTATTCATTGGGAATCGACTCTTATCCTCTTTCTTAACCCTTGATCATATAACATAGGGTAAAAGGTGATTTATTCATCTTTATTATTTTTGTCAATTCGTTCATATATCAACATGGAGGAGGTAAATCATGGATGATTATTAATCGTTAGTGTAAATAATCAAAATACGATGGAGATATATACTCAACACTATCCCTTGAGCATATAACAGGATGAATAAAATAATTTCCTCTTCAACGAAAATCCGTCCAAGGTTTCACTATTGTCGAGGAGATTCTTGGTCGACAGACTCAGGTAAATATTCTCCAGTGTTAGAGGGAACTAATAGTAGCGGAAAATTGACCGAAGGAGTTGGGGGACAATTGACTGAGAGGGATGTGAAAATAAGAAAAAAATCTCTTCAAAAAATTCAATAATAGGGAAGTGCAACACCACTATCCGTTAGCAACAGAAGGTAGGACAAGTGAGGGGGAGGCTCTGCAAGTGAGGTCTGTCTGTAAGTTTAGGAATAATGACCTCATACTCATCAGCAAATGGAAGGTAGAGGAGAGGGTTGAGTGTACTAGGAAGTTGTAGCCCCAAACTAGAACTAGTTTGGCCATTAAGGCGGTGACAAGTGATTTGCACCCATGGTAGGCCCAACCTTCTAACCTCTCAATTGGCTGGCTACTTAGAGCATCTGAGCTCCCATTGTATGTGGATGAAATGAGTGAGCTTTTTCAAGTTTTTTAAAGGAGCGGGGAGTCAATCCTTGCTTTTTTTCCCCTTTAATTATAATATTTTTTTTATTAAAAATTTTGTTTAAAAAAATTAAAAACAAAGAGTTGTAAAAAATTGTGTGACTTGTAAAGAAGTTGTTGAGTAGTTTTTTTTACGAGAGATGTATGAAGCTTTTTGTATTTTAACATGCAGTTGATGTGGCTCCATGACTACGAATGTCCTCATAATCATGGCTTCAAGGGCTCAAGGGTCCAGCGTCACGGGCCATCATTTCTATAAGCCTTGAGTGTCCTTGTCCTCCGAGGCAACATATGAGAATGAGATGTCTTACGGCTGTGTTTTACTCTTAATATCATTACGCTTATATTGTTGGGATTGTCCACGAAGCAACTACCGAACTGGTCACAAAATCAATATATGATTCTTTGTTCAAGATTTTTCATCCCATTAAAAATTATCCTGTACTGCATAGTATTTGAGATTTAAAACATGAGTATTTGACTGATTAATCGGCTGAATACTTTGCGCATCATGACCAGCGCAATGAAAAAATTTAGAAAATATTTGTATGACTTTGATAATTATAAAAGCTGATGTGGACTTAGCGGCAGTTGGATCGGCAACGTGACCCACGGATGGTTTTGTTGGGATGTCTTCTTCACTACATTTTTTTAATTATTATTGTTATTAGATGTCACTCTGATGTCACGTGCCTGGAGAAGCCAGGAATCGATACTTTCCTTGAGGCGGAGGGAGAATAAAGAAACGGAGACGCTGGGATTCACTTTCGGCTTCGGCTAAACCCTAAAATTCGTGCGTACCTTTCACATCATGGTGTTGCTTCCGCTGTCGCGTGCTCCGATTCGTCCTGCCCACCGCTTCTGGGATCTGCCGGCAGCACCCACTTGCTCGCTCGATTCTATCATGGATTCTCAGATCGGCGGGAGCAGCATTCAAACTTCGCGGTAGCGTGCCATTGCAAACCCTAATTTTATTCGTTGTGCTTTTAGTCCTTTTACTGTCCGGTGAAATGGCATTGTTGTGTGGCCCACAAAGAATCAAGCTTTTGCCCTTTTGGACTAATTATACCTTATATCGAGATTTTAGTAATCCAATTTAGTATTAATTCGTCGGAGAGACGATCCAGTTGGAGGTAGATGGTAGATTACAGTACTCTTAATCTGTTATGAGCGATTGTGTGCGGTCCTTGTATTTTTTGGTGAAATGTCGTTGTCACAAAATTTGATCTTTCAGTCACTGGGAAAGGCCTTTTAGTTTATTTCAGTAGGGCAATGGAGGATTAATTGGTTGTAGAGATATATGATCAAGTAGGGGGAAAATGTAGGAATTGGTTGGTGGATTATAGGCGTTCAACTTTTGAGGAAAGATTGTAGCTGAAGCTGTATAAAGAGTCCTCTTTAATTAGAGGGAATTGTACAGTAGCCAATAACGAACGAGCCTATAATCACACTGACAATGGAGATGCTAATTCACAGTTGATAGCATATCTAGTTATGTAGGACCATATATGTTGAAACTACCACCTAGATTCTGGTCAATTAAATTGTATTTTGTCGCTTTTTACTAACATTGCCAATATACGTTAGGGGGAAAAGTTGTCATTAGTAAAACAAATTCTCCACAGAACATAAAAAAGGACTAATTTGGTTACACGGAGAAATGAAAAGAGATAGAATATGGAAAATAAGAGCCAAATGTGACATTCATTTAGTTTCATACTAAGAATTGTAAACCTAAACTTATACTTTAGATGAGTTAACTTTTGATGATTTGAGTTTTAAGTGATTTGAGTTGGACCTTACAAGTTTAGTGATCAATGCTCTTAACATTAGAAGAATTATGCTAAAAAATGTCAATCATTCTTCTAGTTGATAACTAAGAAAATAATTTTGATAGATAAGAAAATAATTAGTCTGCTATCATTCTTATTTTCCTTCTGGCCTGAGGAAGTGCAAATGCCCAATATTTCAGGGCTGCATGTCTCTTCATATTATGCTTAACATCTAATTGGAAACAACCTTTTGCATAATCAAAGTCTGACACAAAATTCCAATGAAGAATATCTTTCATTTGGTTAATCTAATCTTCTATTTTAAATTTCCTTCCTATTAATTGATACAACGCTTTTTTTTCAGGGGAAAATAGGAGGAGACATCCCATGCAAGTCTTCTGTATATAATTACAGCAATCCGTGGTAAAGAATATATTAATGAGCTTTTGCTTAATGCTTCCTACAATTTGAAGGTGGAAACTCTACAAGGAAGTCGGTCAAAGATAGTGGAGTTGCTCCTCCACTATCTTTTTATCTCTTCTTATTCACACGCTATCCTTCTACTACCATGTGGTCACATTCACAACCTAAGTGGGCCTTCACTCTCATTTCCCATGACCAGTTCTATATATTCTTCTTTCTTCCACTCTCAAGATCCCTCTTCTTCTCCTGCTCCATCATAACTAGCACACCATTAATTTTCTTGGGAGACTTTTAGCTCATTTCTGTGCTGCACTCCATTCCTTTGTGAGATGGCAGCATCTTCAATGCAGATTGGCATGGACTCCTCTGACTGGCTAAAGGTTATTAATTCTCTGAAATTAACTCTTCTGTTTCTGCATTAAATTAAATGGCCCCGGTAGTTTTCTTAATTGTTCTACTCAGTGAAAGCTTTCTTTACTGATAATGATTTATGCAGAGCATCGTGATGAACCATGAAGACAAGGCCATAGCTGCAGACTACTCCCTGACCTCCGACGAGCTGATCTCATGCTTGACACCAATGCCGGCAACTGAGAAGAGGCTGCGGCCACCACCACAGGAGCAACAGGCCCTCAAGTGCCCACGGTGTAACTCCATGAACACCAAGTTTTGCTATTACAACAACTACAGCCTCTCTCAGCCTCGCTACTTCTGCAAGACATGCCGCCGCTATTGGACCAAGGGTGGCTCACTCCGCAATGTTCCTGTTGGCGGTGGCTGCCGTAGGAACAAGCGCCGCCCTGCCTCTGCTACCATTTTGGTGGCTGCACCAGTGCGACATCAGCTGCCACCGGCAGCGCCCCTAGACGGCCTAACACCAGTACAACTCCCAAATTGCTTTGTGAACGAGGGCAGTTTAAATATCATGGATTGCAATTACAATTCTGGCGGTCTTAATCTCGTCATGAACCATGCCAAACATGAAATTGGAGATATGAACACGCTTGGGCTTTGCATAGACAGAAGCCATGCGGCACTAATGGTGGAGCCTTGTCAAAAGCTAAAGTTTATGCTGGAAGATGAGCACTGGGGTCATGAAGTCAGGTCTGGTGATGGATCCTGGAGCAATGTTCTCTCTATTGGGTGGCAAGAATCAGTTGGCTACTCTAATGGCCATGGATCATTATCATCATCGTTGGGCAGAATATAAAATACGGAAGGCATCGTATTTTAGTAGTATAGATATGTTGCTGCTAAATCATTTGGAGCGGAATTAAGAGACGCATGCTTAATTCCATGTTTTGTTTTCTGATGAAGAATGGAAATGTCACAAGGCTTATTTTGCAATCAAGTTAATTCTCTAATTGTAATAAAAATAATAATTACACTTATCTTAGATACCTTTTATAGTCCTTTCATAATAGTCCGTTCTCAGATTATGTGAAGAGAGATAAATTATGAGGTTAGTTTATAACCGATTGTTAAGTGATTAGAGGGTGTAAGAGAATTTTTTTTATACAAAAATATATACCTCTTGGTCTTGATCCATTGTAACAAAATTGTAACTCTCTAACTAACTGAATACCTGTAGAAACAAGTTAATTCTCTAATGCAGTTTGATGATATTGCCTTTCATACAGGTAATAGGAAAGACTGACCCCAAGAGTTCGCATCTGAAAAAGATGGTATGGAAATTGATTTGTATGGAAGAATTCCCTTCGACAATCACATCTGACAGCGATGGAATTTGATTCAAATTGGCTTCAAAAGCGCCAAGTTAAATGAACCGTCGGTACCACTTTCGTGGCTTAATATTCAAACGCCCATCTATTTTTTATTATTATTTTTTAAAAAATGTAAAAATAATAACAAAAATAAAGATGCAGTTACAGGAAAAATCAATGACAACGGAAGCTGTGAAATGCAAATAAAAGACACTGTTGTTCAAGGACTTCAAGCACTCGCTGTCATTTTGGTAGGAATTGATGGGTGGCACGACTAAACTGCTGGGGGACAGGAACGGCCCACTCCATGCGGAAATGTCTCTTTGAAATTGAAATTCCAAGCGTTAGATTTCGGTTGGATGCATTCCCACCTGCAATCAAAGCATTGAATCATTCGTTCTTTTCTCATGATATTTTTGACTGTTTTATACACAATATATGTAGGATTCTTTTTGCTAACATTTTCATACTTGTTCTGTACAAATAAATAAATAAACAAATAAAGGAGAATGAAATTGGATGAAATAGTCTATCAATGGCTGATGATACATGTGGAAATAGAATGAGCAAATTAATGACAGAATATGGAGATTTTAAATCCAAGTTTGCATCAAACATAATTGAGACACACCCATCCAAACCATCCACCTACTCCGTAACCCTTTAGTTCAGACTTTCCTATCAAAGCAACTTGCAAAATGACCTTGGGGAACTCAAACCAATACCACAGCAAACAATACCCAGTCCTCCAAACAAAGATGGAACTAAACTAACACTATCTGTTAATCTTCACAACTGTCAAGTACCACATACATTTGTTTAAAGAAACAGGCATAGCAAACAATAATAGAAAGAAACTAAGTACTGAAACATAAATTGCCAGATGATACAAGTTATCGCATGACCAAAAGTTGCACATTTCTAAAAACTGGGGGTGACATTAATATATATAGTTCAAAGAGAGGAGCTTGACTGCTCGAGTCCATCTTCAGAGGTTCTGTTTTTAAGAAACTTCAGCGGCAGCAGATGCTAAGAAAGCTCTTCCAAGTTGACGTTTAGACAGTGGGTCATGGCATCCGAGCAACTGCAGAATCAAAATGCACTGATGAGCCTTTAAGATCATATATATATATTTTTCAGACTATTCTTACTAACCAAGATTTGAATGCAATTGATTAGGCATGCACTGCACATGTATCGCACAACAGGTACAATTATTTAGGCAGAGGGCAAATTTAACAACCTAAGATGAAAATATGAAAATTCAAAGATGCCACAGCAAGCATACAGAGTTGTTAAATTATTGCATTGCAACAAACATACCTCAGCATTGACACCATCTGAGACAATCCTGTTCTCGCTCTTCCATTTGACATAATCATTGCGGCTGAACTTAGTAAAGCCCCTGGGGATCAGTTCAACATATTAGTGCCCAATGAAAACAAAGAGCACACCTCTAATTATTATTCCAGTGCCAGGAGATTTGGTTGAAAACAATTGTTAAATCAGCAGCAAGAACTACATTTTAGCTGCATATGTAAAGGGTTATAATTTGACCAGCAAGTACTTCACTTAATGGATGGAGTATTATATGGACTTCAAAGGCCTTCCTTCAAATGCTCACCATTTTCCACTGACAATAATCTTTTGACGACCAGGAAATTTGAACTTGGCCCGACCTACGTAGAGCTTCTTGGGCATTATGGTTATTGCTATCCTTGCAACGAACAGAAAGAAGGACCTGGCTAATACTTAACCCTGGCACATGTCCCTTGAGGCTTGCCAAAGGCACCC
>JBAMIB010000066.1:2391843-2404630 GCA_037177415.1 Kaempferia rotunda | reverse complement strand
CAATGTTCAAATTTTAGGATTTATGATTTAACCACAATGTGTAGCAGTGTAGAAGGTACTCAATAGCTATTACAAGATATAAAAACCACTTGATAGTTGTTACAATGTGAAAAATTAATTATTTTTATTAAAATCTTAAATCCTAAACATCTTACTATATTATTAAGAATCTGACCCCAATACTAACTGATTTCCAATTAATTTGGTGAAGCCTACGATGAAATTACGTTAATATCCCTCAGATACGGGTATTATTGAAAATTTTTGTCATTAACCAATAATGGATCTAGAGATCGAGACTCATCTGCAGCGTATTATTGGAATTTTTTTCATTACAATTCATGATCTAGAGTTCAAGACTCAGGTGCAGCATATTATTGAAATTTTTTCTCATTATTGAGTATTACACTACTATCGTCTATTTAATCCCACATCTTAGGATTGACAACACCGCAATTAGAGAAACTTCTATAAATAGCTTAGGTCGATGACATTAGAAAGCACACCTTTTTCGGACTTTTGGCTAAGATCAAAGTGTAGTATATGTTCTTATCAGTTTAATATTTAATATAAATAATTAAATTATTTTTTTATGACAGAGAGTCTATTACAGTAGTTTGATCTGGAATTCTTGAGCGTTATAGCAGTTTGCTCTGGGGTTCTCGAGCATCCCCTAATGTTGTACTACTATATGGGGTGTTGTACTACTATATGGGGTTCTCGAGCATCCCCTTGCGTTGTACTACTACATGGGGTTCTCGAACGTGTGCATCATTATTCATGTATTATATTGCACATGCAACACGTGTGCGCGATGACTAGTTATATATTATATTTAAATACTACCCTTTACCAACTTAGTTAAAATTATTTAAACTTATATTAAAATAATTTTAAATTGAGTAAAATCATTGAAAGTAATGGTAGAAACCTAGTTGCTCCGATACTACAATAATACTGTATTAATTGTTATTTATTTTTATCCAATAACACTGAAAGTATAAATATTAAAATATAATAAGGCGCCTTTTTATTTTTATTTTTTTAAAAGGGCGTCTGGTCCATGATTTATTTAATTTGGAGTTGATTTTTGTCCTTTCCATTTTTCGTTAACTATAAATATTAAAACCTTTAAAACGTTTTTTTTTTTTGAAATAAACACACAGTTTAAAGATTTTCTTAAACAACTTCTTTATTTTTTAGAAGAACACATTTATTTTGTTTTGTTTAAACTGAGTTATTATTACAAAATGAAGTTTATTCTGCTGCAAGCTGTTCGACCATAAAATGAGCTTCTTTTAGATGCAGTTAATGATTCTAAAAGATAGTCATCTGGCTCTTAAACCAATAATACATCTCAGTACAGTTAAGGAGTTATTTACTATCCAGGTGGAGAGATCAACAACTTAAATTTTATTTATCTTCTAATTAAAGTCTTTGTATATGATTATGCATACATTGAAAGCAGAAGAACAGTATATTTAATCTTTGTTGCTTCCATCAATTGCATAGCAAATAAATTGCAGAGATCCATGGTATTGTGCAGTGTCCTTCATGATGAACTTTCTGATTCATTCTGGTTCAGTGAGCCATGGAAAATTGTTCTGATGACCAAGTCACATCCAGTTTGATAACATTTAATTTGTATATTTACTTCTCATGAGGGCAGCGAGTTTCCTCTCTCTGTGGAATTTGATCAAAGTCTTTGATCCTAAAACTCAGATCTAGTTAACTTTGATCAAATAAATAATGTGTGAAACATCAAACATCACAAAAGCAAGGCAGTGCTAAAATGACTTTCCAGATTAAATTTCAAGAGAATGAGTTTACATGCACATTCATGCAATTTCATCTCGTCTCTTGCAACTGGTTTACCACACTACGCATGTAATTTCTTCTCCTGTGATTCTTGAATCATCATGATATAGCATGAAAATACTTCATCCTAGTTGCCAAAAACAAAAACTGAAACATGAGATTGATACAACTTTTGAGTAATTCAATGAGTTCAGCTCGAATGGCATGCATACACTGTTCAAAGATCTCATCCAGCGCACAGAATTCATCTTGGACTTCAATGACTTCTGCGTTAATCTTTCCTTGTCTTGCGCAGCGAGAAACGAAGCAGCAGCAATGGAGGAAGCTTGATACGCCACTAGATTCATCGCTGCATTGATCGACAACAAATGTAAAGATTCACTGACTGGAGAAGCCACAATTGTTTGAATTGGCTCACTAACCTTCAATGTTTTCGAAGATGAGCTTAATGGCCTTCCACTCCATTGCCTTGGATGAACAATGATTGAGGTAGGAGAAAGGTGTGACCCTGCTCATCTTCCACTCCAAGATGCTCAAGACCAGAAGCTCCATCCTCTGTACCGCTTTGCCGTCGAACCGGTAGTCCTCGGTTTGGAACTCTGTCAAAGGCAAGGCTTTGCACTCCTCCATCTTCACGGCCAGGGACAAGCAAGCCACCGAGAGCAATTGAATCTTCCAGCGTTTACCTTTCTGCCAATGAATCCATGAATAAACAATCATAGCTCAGAGCGAGCTGGACATTGAAGGGATTATATTAATTTTGATTCAGTTCGCGCACTGCAGCAGCACTTACAGTGAGATCGATAGTTCGATGCGTGAAGTGGTCGAAGTAGCTCAAGGCAACGTAAGCTGTTCTCGAGCAGAGTCCGAAGAAGGCCTTCATCTTCATGATCCATCGAACCACATCCGGCCGAGCGAACTCCATGGAAGAGGAATCAAGCTTTGGATGCAAGAAGCAGCAGCTTTCTCTCCTCAGCAACGACTCTATGTATTCGTCGTCTGTTTCCAAAGCGAGAGAAAATGGAGAAACAACGAGGCTCGAGTCCGCCATTGTCGAGGAGCTCTCGAGGTCGCAGAACAAGAGACAAAAGTTTCTCTAAAACTCCAATTTGCTGTAGTCTTCTGCGCAGTCATTCTTTAAGCATAGATGCATTGTGCATTGGAGAAAAATATTAAAATAGTTGTCAACTAGACGAGCACAATAAATTAATGGCTAGAAATGAATCATTTAGAACTGCTAGACTGTTACTTATAGTAAAAAAAAACATCTCGTTCTTCCTCGTTTTAAGCAGTTGGCTAGTGGTCAAACTTGTTAGAATTAAGTTCACAGTTCATTCTTGTAATTGAATCTCTTGATCTTGCCACATGCTTTAAGCCTTCAATAGTTAATGCAAGGAATCACAATTGATAAGCTTTAATTGTCCTACAAGCAGAAAATCTATTCGAGGGTGATGTGGCTTATGCTTTTATTGGCGCAGTAATTTCCCTAGCTTGCTTGTAACTTTTGGCGCTTGAAGACCACAAGTGGAGTGCGCAAGCAACTTTAAGCCCACAAAGTAGGGTTTGATTTTTGACAGTGGCGTGGCTCAGGGAAGAGGAGGCATAGCTTGCCTATCGGAGATTGTCCTCGGAGTTAGAGGAGATAATCTGAATTGAAATTACAGAAACAACTTATGTCTATCAGATGGCTTGAATTGATAATCAAACAAACAGAGATTAATAAAAACAGCTAAGTTGACGAGGAGACATTTTCAGGTTTAATTGCCTATCTATCAGCATCTGCAAACTAATTAACGATGAGTCCAGCATTAATGGCATCAAGTCATTGTCTACTTTGAAATCAGTTCCATGTACGAATGAAGGAAATCAAATAAGTTACGAAATGGGGGATGCCAGATCCAGCAGCCCTTGTGTTCCTCTCCTTGTTTGCCGGCATTAGATAATACCAGCCAATCAGCTGCTACTTAAATTGAGATAAAGAAGGACCTTCTTCATCTTCTTAGTTGCTTCCTGTAATAGATTTTGAAGGCCTGCTTATGCCATTGGAAAAGAGGGATGATGTGAATGCCTATGTCGTCAAATAGAGAGCTAGCTAGTGATGAATTGCTTAGTGAAGTATTACAATGAATCATGAAGGTACGTACTAAGGTACAATGAAGAGAAGATCTTGACGTCGGATAGGATAACTACAATTTTTAACTTATAAAGGTAAGAAGTTTTTTTAAAAAAAAAAAATTAATAGATTCAGAATCAGAAACTAAAAAATAGATCAAAAGATAGAAATTATAAAAATAATTAAATTTTCAAAAATTATAAAAAGGAATAATTAATTAAACTAATAAAAAAATCCTACCAATCCTTTTTGATTAGTCGTCTGGGCTGACATAATGACATTGATTGAGTATCATCAATCCTAAACTCTAAACCTTAAATCTTAAAATCTAATTTTAAACTTTAATCTTAGAGCAACTACATCAGTTACCCTATCTAAAAATTCTATTCTAAATTTTAAATAAAATAATTTAAAAAAATCTTAATCTTAGAGCAACTACATCAGTTACCCTATCTAAAGATTCTATTCTAAATTTTAAAATAGCTAAGAATAGTGATTCTCTAAATTTAAAGAATGAAATATCTATCATAAAAATAAAATAATATATTTTTAATCTCTTTTTATTCATTTATTCTTTTAAATATCTTTCCTTCTACTTATTTTATAAATATAATAATAAAAAATTAAAAGAGAGAAGAAAATAAGAAAAATAAAAATAATATAAATTTTAAAATAGTTTATGTAATGTATAATAAAAAGTGATGATTTAAATTTAATAAAGTGAATGATGTATTAAACGCACCAACGCTCGTCCTTGTTCATCTATATATCGAGATCCGCTAAGCGTGTTTGTCAAGGAAAAACTCGGCCAGGAGAAAAAGGAATGGGCTCTTTCTTCTCTGTCCCGGCGGCCGCTGCCTACGAAGAAGGCGAATCCGCTGTTGTTGCCGTCCACTCTGCTGGCGAATGGACCCATAACTGGCAAGCCCACTCCCAAACCAACAAACTGGTAAATAGCCCTAAATCGTCAATCCTTTTCTTAGCTGATCTATGGATTCATCGATAGTATCATTTGGCCGAGGTTGATTATTCTCCGGATGCTGTTTTGTTTCCTCTATCGATGATAGATGGTGATCGACTTTTCGGCGTCTTGGTGCGGACCGTGCCGCATGATGGAGCCGGTGTTCCGGGAGATGTCCAACCAGTATACGGACGCTGTCTTCCTTAAGATCGATGTTGACGAACTGCCGGTGATGCATCTTCTTGTTCCTCTTTTTTTTTTCCCCTTCTTCTGTTCTCTTCATTTTTTCGGTCGCGTGGTACTTTTTTTTTATAAATTTTTTATCTACCAGTCCTTCCTAAATTGGATGAAATAATCCGATTCAAGGTTTCGATAGTTTTTTGTTTGTAAATTGTGTTCCTTGGTGTTAATTTTGTTGAAAAAAATGTCACTTTTGGGGTTATAGACCTCATTTTGGGCATTTTCCCCGTGATGCTAAATTGAATAAACGATTTGAATATAATGGCCCTTCACTTGGGCTTTTTGTTCCTTGTGGCGCTGAATGATTTAGTTACACCTCTTTATTCGTTCTATTGATGATGATAATGTGGCAGATTAAATAGTACTCTCATAGGGGTCCAGTTATTTGGTGATTTTATTGTAGGCCTTGATTGGGTTCATTCGTAGGAAAATGATGTCAATTATTGGTTGATAACTTTGCTAACTGTTCATGAAACCACAACTTTAATTTGTTAAAGTGTTGTCCTCTCTGTGATCATAAGAAGAAGATTACCATTGATATTGTGTTCTCGGGGACTCATTCAAACTGCCAGATTGCTGTTGTATGATTCACTCAACCTTCATGTCTGTGGTTTGGCTACTAGTAACAAGCGTTCATCAGGTTTTGACAGTTACTATGGTGTCCCTTTCAACATGATAAAATGTCTTTATGATCAAGTCCTTCTAAGAGTGGCCTTGCAGAATGTGGTTCTGGGGCCAGATTTTCTTATCTATGGTCCTACTGCACCTTCTCCCCTTTCTAGGAGAGTTTGTGTTCATAGCATGGATTGAGGGTATTGGAGGGAGATTGGACTTCTCTTAGTGAATTATTATATTTGTTTTGTTAGTTCTAAACATTTTTCAGTGTTGTGGTTACAACTCTCCAAGTATTTTGCCTTGCCCCTTCTGTTCAGTGTTCACAAGGTTTTCCTTGGGGTGCAGTTTCTTGAGGAATCCGTTCTTTTCAATCTCAATTACACTTTGTTCAGTGGTTGAAGGGAGCATGTATGGCATCTTTGGACTCTTGGACCTTGTTAGGTTGCTCTTGGGCTGGATGGGCATCTTTACTAGATATTGGTAGCTCAATCCTTCCTTTTTTATAACTGGCTCTGGACTAGTTATGACACTGAGTTATCCAATTTGCATAGCTCAACTTTCTACTGAAACTCCAAGTATCTGAAATGTGGGGATGGAGACTTGAGCAGAATTTGGTTAAGCATGACGTCTAAGCATAATATATGAATACCCATCTGCTTCACTTCTTTATTAAAGAGGGCATTCATTTTCCCTCCTGCTAATGTAATGAGAGTTGGGAGGTTAGGTTGTATATTCAATGTGGCAAAGCGTGAGACAATATTGTATGAATGACGTGAAGCCAGTGATGGATTTGGGTCAACAGGGCTGAGAAATTCTACTGAATTCTCCCTTTGAGAGTGATTGGTAAGATTTATCATTTACGAATGAGCGATTTGAGGCATTGAAGCGGGACGTTTCAGCTATGTAGGCTTCCATACAATCAGTGATTCATTGTTCCATTTTAAGGTTGTCCCATGGGCATTGAGAAGATGATTAGTATGGGCTCTCCCTCTATTCTAGAAGAAAAAGGTTCTGGCACTGGGTAGGGCAGTTTGGTGTTTTTATTGACTCGGACTGTTTTTCTATCTTTTTATAAATTCTCGTTGACACATTATTCTTGTTTGACTATTTTTGGCTTGTTGTAGGATTAGGCGTATGATTCCTCCACATCATCAGGTTTACGGTCAGTTAGGTTGTGCCATTGGTGGTGGTGCGGCCAACATAGATGAGGGTCAGTGTTAGTGGATGAGTGCCATGTGCTTCCACCCCTTGATTGAAGTTTAGGATTTGATTAGTCCTCAGTGTAGTGCCATGAGGCTCTCTTAAGGTTACCAAGATTTCATCATTGGTGAGGTGGAGGAAGCCTGATAATTGTCAAAGACCACATTTACAAGGGTATCCTGATGAGGGCTTCTGGTGTTGCCATGCTTGACTTCCTAAGCAAAGTTGGAGCCAGGAGTTATAACCATTACAGATCATCGCCAACCGAATAAATGTCTAATTACTCAAATAAGGTTTTTGACTCGTTGAGATTGAACTTGATTTATATGCTTTACACATATAAAGGCGCATAAAGGGCGAGAAGACTCTTTGAGGAGCTGGAGTGGGTAATGATAGTTTGTCATATGACAAATGGTTGGCCCTAATTATAAAGCTTTAGATTTTTAACATAACTTTAGCATCATTCGTTGGGACAATTGTCCTAAAGCTGACATGTCTTCCTGTCTAGGCTAGTTGTCGTTTGAGGTGAAAATAAGAGGCAATGCCCCTTACATCACTGCATCCTTGTTTGAGTTGGTTACCAGTAATCGAAATTAAAGTGAATAGTTTTGACGATGATGATAATAATGTTCTGGGTTACATTTTACTTGGGGATGTTGGTCCTAACAATGCAATTGGTAAAACATATTTAGGAATAGTCATGTTGGATTCTTGAACCTGAATGACTAACGCTTTCTGATGGCCTCCTGAATATGTTACTTTTCCCTGAAATGTTCACCTGTCAATTGGACAAGCACTTGGATCTTTTTTTTTGTGTGTGGAATTTATTACTCATTATATATGCAGTTCCTGATTTAGCAATTTTAACTTCATAATGCTGATCCGGAAATAAAAAATGTTTATAGGAAGTGTCGAAGCAGTGGGGGGTGCGGGCAATGCCAACGTTCCTTTTGGTGAAAGGTGGGAAGGAGGTGGGCAGGATCGTCGGCGCGAAGAAGGACGAGCTTGAGAAGCAGATCAAACTTCTCAATGCGTAAGATGTAAATCTCTCAGCAGTGCCGAGTTTGTTCCCTCCATCTCATTCGCGCTTGTGTGTTGCATCTTCCTTTGCCTTTGCTCTCCTAAGGTTTATTGTAAACTTGCATGTTGATTGATCATGTTGATTGATTGAAAGACAGTCGAAGTGCTGAAGATTGATTGCACATGAATTGTGTTGATCTGGTTTGCACGAATGCTATTCGTAAAATAATAATCGAAGATTGTGATGAATGTCTTGTTTTGAGTTCGTATTTGCGTGTTGATTTCTTAACTGCTTTGAACATGGAATGGAGTAAGTTAATATTTTTGTGCAGATCGGTAAATGTTGGTGGAAGACTTGAAGTTGCTTGTGCTGTTGAAAAGTTCTTGTACGTTGAATTGCTGCTTTGGGCCGTTGATTTCAATGCCTGTGATGTCGTTTTTTTAAAGCAAAGAATTGCGGCTTGTTTGTAGTGGAGGCAAGGGGAAATTTTGATCATTTATATTTTCAGAAAATAAAAATTGATAAAAACAGGGTATATAGTTTTATTTATCTAGGGTTTATGTACGGTTCGAATCCTGTAAGAGGTGATTCGTTCATTCCTAATATTTCTATCAATCCATCCTTAGACTAATATGGAGGAGATAAATCACAGGTAGTTACTAACCATTAGTGTAGATAAAGACTAATATGGAGGAGATAAATCACAGGTAGTTACTAGTCATTAGTGTAGATGAACAAGACATGGAGAAGATATATGCTCGGATGTGCCGAGTTTTGATCTCAAGACATCATGTGTCAATCTCGCATGCCTTAACTATCGCACCATCCCGATGGGACAATTTATCCTATGGATGAATCTTGAGAAGTCTTCGTGATTAATTGAATTCAAGGCTAGACACCGGATATGTCCTCTCATACATGTCTATATGGTAAAAGATGAAACGCTCGCCCTCGCCAATTTGCTTTAGGATCAATGTGAAGAAGGTAAATTGTGATGATTGAGAAGGAAAGTGGATGGAGGGTGAGTTACATGGAGTGCAGAAATTTTTGCCTAGTCAATCCTGAGATTTGACCCTAAGATTTCATAGGATAAACAACCATCTATTTACCATCTCAGCTATGCCTGTGAGAGCCCTCCCATGCGGGCCTAACTTCCACTACTGAGGGGAAACCCCCATGTGGGCCCATTGTTATGTGGGGGTGACCCTAGTTTGGATGTGAGAGGGGTGTATATTTATAGCCTGGGCGACGTAGATGGACACTTCACTGTATGAGAGGAGCCTCCATTTAATGGGTAAGATCAGACACCAAATGAGACATTTTACACCTAGTAAAAAATGATTAGATCTATTAGAGCAACTATTATACTAACTGTGCCAACTTATGGGTGGCAAATTAACCTTAATTGAACAGTCCTAACAAGGTTTCTCTTATTTTCATTAAGCTCATTATCAATCTGACACTATTAAATATTTTAGTAGAAATGAATAATAGTTATTAATTAATTTGAAAATTTGAACTTATGGTCTTAGTATTTAATATTAGGTTAATTTAAATTATATGGATATTTTGTTCATAATTTAGTATTTTTATTTCAAACTTATAGAACTTGATTCCCTAAAAGTAGTGCATATTAATTATAATTTATCAATTTACAAATGCATTGTATATTTATTTTTTATTCACAATCAAGAATTATTTATTTATTATTTTCAATGTTTAGGTTTACAGTTTTTGGTAACCTAAAAATTGATGGATTGAGAGCCTGAAATTTCTCTTTATTTTGTCAAGAAATTAGCCACATTTTTTTAAGGTAAGCATCGAGCTTTGTTGATTCTTTTATACCTCATGGTTGGTTTGGATCCTACTAATAATTATTTCATTCTAATGTAAGTATTTAATGTTTACTAAAAAATAAATTGCAAATAACTATGGCAATAAAATTATTATTTAAAACATTGTTCAAGAATGTTTTAGAGGTGCTTGTTATATATTTAACAATGAAAATGATAATTAATTTTAATTCAGAGGGGAATGAGTTTAGCGATAATTATGAGTGTGGGTTATAAAATTAGAAGTATAAAACCTATATTTTGATTCCAATTCCCGTCTATCAAATATTAAGAATGGAAATGAAACAAATTTCATTCCCATTACAGTCTCTTAAACTTATTTACTAAGCACCCGTTAGTTTTGTTAATCATTCTTTGTTTATTATCTACAATACTTGGATAAATCAAACATAGAAATAAGAATCATCTCATTCTATTCCACTAATCAAGCAACTAAAAACAAACAAATAAATAAAACAATTCCATTATGTGCCTTGCATTCCTGGATCAAGGCCAAGCATAGGGCGTTCTATGCAGTATCTCATTTGTTAAGTTTCCTTGTGATAGGTGCACATTGTTCTATTTTTCGAGAATTCTTGGGCTAGCAGGCGCAACGATATATCACTTAAGGAAACCCAGAATAAATTACCACTTAGCAAAAACTATTCATATACGAGGAAGTGTAGTGGGAAATACCCTGACTGCATCCTGAAACAATCAAATGGAGTGGAAAGGAGTTTTGTTGGTGTCATTGTATATTACATTCCTTGCGGCAATCTGAATGGGAAATGATATAGTAGTAGGTATTGACTTGTTTATAAGATTATCACAAGAAAATGGATTAAGAAATGAGAACATGAGGTTTGAATGGGGAGGCTTTGTGCTTGCTGTTCATCTTAAAAGAGCTCATAGTTTCATGAGGCTGATAGTTTCGTGAGGCTGAGGCCCCCCTTAAAGGAACCAAACAAGGGCCTTGACCTTCTGAAGGCAAATATATCTTTGATCCGATGACGTTTGGGAGTATCTTCCTGTTGGATCACCTTCTTGTATTCAGCAGTCTGGGGGCCGCCGTAGACATGGACACATAATGTTTTGCTTTGTGGCGAATCGACTTTGATGTACTTGTTGAAATAATCTATCAGTTCATCCTTGTCAAGTTCCTTTAATGCTGCAACCTGTGACATGCACATAGAACTTAGAGGTGCAATAGTAGTCAACAAACTATGCACAATGCAATTTCTAAATCCCATACCTCAGTGTCTACCCTATCAAACTTGAGAGTCCCATCAACAATTTCTCTGCAATAAAATGCAGATTCCTCCCACAAGTTCTTGAATTTCTCAAGTTTCATATCAATCAAGGCATTAACGTTGTTCTGGAAATTGAGCCATTAAAATAGTAAAACAATGGCGATATAAATATTGCCAATCAGAATTCCAAAGAATCTATCAGGCAATTCACAACATCAGGGAGTTTAAGATATGGTCAAAATCAAACCTAAATTTTGGTTAAGACCATGTAAAAGCATTTGGTGAAATTATTCATCTAGATCAGATTCATCAAAGAATAAGGCTTCATAGGTTCCGGATCGCCCACCGCGAGTGTCTCGATTTACCCTGGTGGCCAGTGGAAAACTTCTATGGGACCGGGCCGGCCACCCAGAGATAGTCAATGAGGTTAACTGGGTTAATCGTTTTTTCATAGGTTCTGCAGCCTCAGCCTGATGGAAACTTTTAACTGCAACTAAATGGGCTCTGCCCGCCAACTCTCAGCTACATGAATACAATAAGCTCAATCAACCAGTCAATTTAGTTATCTAATTCTTGTTGCGATCAGGAAGTGTGCCTCACATTCATCAATTCCTTGTGATGAGACCTGGCACGTAGAAGCAGGGGGACCTTTCACATTATTTAACTACAAGATTGATGAGCAACTAAACTGGAAACTGTCAGTCCAGATGTTGAAGCTGGACAATCCCCCCGACACTTTATACACCAATGTGTTGTTTGGTTCTCCCTTACCTTGGTGTCTAATCCTCTATCTTATGCATTGTTCTCATCGGGATCCAGAACTACTATTCTCTGATTTGTCACAGGATCATATTTTTAATTACTTATAATAGTTGGCTAGATTGATGAGCTCAAACCTCTATATTCAAATGCTAAACCATTCCTGAACCAAGTCCTTTGTTCCAACTAAAACAACTTCTTATACGCATGTGCTTATATTAATAGGAATAATTCTTATGGAGGGATAATCAATGTAATCAACCCTAAATACTCAGGTATCATGGCTTAGTATTATACCACTCCCTGATTTACAAAGTACAAGTTTGCTGTTCTGTGGTTACAATGAGAAGATTTTCAAGAGTTCTTATATTTTACTGGCAAATGCTAGTAATAATTAATCCCAGAAAGGGCCAACAAAAAAAAAAAAAAAAAAGCAACAAGACTTTCTGTAGTCTCGACATGGATAGGTGGATTGCTAATTTATAAATTTGACAGTACAAACAGTAAATAATGATGCAACACTGTTTAGCCTTGAGTAAAGTAACTACATAATCTAATCAACCTTAAGAATAAGTATTGTGAAAACCAGTAAGCTTAACACATAATTTAATCAACTTCGTTGACATACATACTGTTCCAAGAATATGCAATGTCAAAACTAGTAAGCTTAAACTTCAGTAATATTAAAAGAAATTTCCCTATATCCTGACTAAAAGATTTGCAGCCTAAGCACCAGTATTCGCATACATCTAATCATTCTAATTTATGCATCTAATGATGAATAACAGCGTAAATTCTCCATTTACTACTCTGTTCCTATGAAAAGTAAATAAGGCAGCAAGAAATATGCCAGAAAACATGTGTGCCACCAACCTTGTATTCTTCGTTCGTCATTTCATGCAGTTTACTTTCAAACATTTCTAGAAAAGCATCAACTCTAGCCTCAAGGTATGGTGGATCCTGAAAGTTGAAAATAAG
>JBAMIB010000066.1:2371990-2383045 GCA_037177415.1 Kaempferia rotunda | reverse complement strand
CATGTTTCCTAAGAGTCCAAACTTGTGCATGTTCCAGTAATGATTGGTATTATCCCGTTATGGTCAACTAACCTCAAACTTACTAGATCAAACATACGACGACATTTGTCAAAACTATTATTGTTCCCTGGCACTATCAACCCATTTGGAAGATGTTGATCACCTCTAGGAAAATCAATCCATTCTGCAAATGGAAGGATTAAAATAAAGGATTCTATGAATAAGTGTTCTGAAGTCTGATTAATGCAAAATGAATTTCCAACAACAATTCAAGCTTAGAATACTTCGAGCAAAGTAGCATATACCAGGATGCCCAAACTCATTTCCCATGAAGTTCAGATATCCTTCACCACCTAAACTCATTGTGAGTAATCTAATCATTTTGTGTAGAGTTATTCCACGATCAATCCTTGGCGTTGATGGTCTGTCCAATGCCATAAAGTCATACATATTCTGCATCAAGTGGCAAGAAAATTAGTGTAAAATCAAGAATCATATACTTCTCTTTTGTTCCCAACAAAGATAAATCCACTGTAGAACATCCTAGTCAATGTCAGAGTAGCATCAGAATGAGGATCCCTTAAAATCAGAACATGGATATCTTTGTAGTAACAAGAGATCAAGATCAATATGAGAATCTCTACTTTTATTTTAATATGCGATAATATGAAGGCAAGCATTACTTACCGTTATCTTTCTGAACATATGTGTTACAGTGTTAGACGCCCAGTGAAATGGATGTAATATTTGCACATTAGACCATTGACGATCACAGTCAACTAATTTCAACGTCTGGCATAAATTATTAAAGTGT
Source organism: Kaempferia rotunda (assembly GCA_037177415.1). Lineage (NCBI taxonomy): Eukaryota > Viridiplantae > Streptophyta > Magnoliopsida > Zingiberales > Zingiberaceae > Kaempferia > Kaempferia rotunda. The sequence continues at coordinate 2,382,231 of JBAMIB010000066.1, read as the reverse complement.
TTTATACTTGGACCCCTATAATTAATTCTTATAAATCAGGTGCAGTAGTCCAATGCCGGTAAATCTATAGACAAATTAGATTCATTTATGTAAACAACTACACAAAACATGGCATACCTCAAAGTTTATATAATTAAATGAATTTAATACTAGACAAGAAAAAAAAGCCCGATGGGAGATTCATAAGAACCTTGTCCATTAGCCAGAATGCAAGTGTCTTATCACCAACAAGAGCTTGGTCGTGGCTTTCAGCATAAGCCACGCATTTCTCTAGCCACCTCCTGTTAGTGAGAGTGTCAACAATGTTCCCTAGCTTCCAGTCTTCATCCTTTAACCTGATGAATCAAAAGCATGTAAGGACTACATTTAAATCTTTGTAATTATAAAATAAGTCAGCATGGGCACTTAAATTTCCTAGATCAGTCATCAAGAAACATGTTCCAGAATGTTCCATACCAAGTATGTGTTTCCTTTGAAAGAAACATTTGTGGAAGGAAACAAGTATGGATGTGAATCAACTTAACTTTTAAGCTGCTTTCTACTATAAATTAAGCTACTTTTGTAACATGATGATCTCAAATAACTTATCAATAGAATAGAGCAAGACATGAAATAATGGAGGCAAAGAAAACATATTCATCAAAAGAATGAAAGGTAGTATCTGAAATAAAAACTTGTAAAGAAAATAGCACAAGTTCCAAAAGAGCTTACTTCATAAATTCAATCCATTTATCTGGAATAGCCATATGGAGACGATAATCAAATCCTACACCGCCATCTTGTACAGGTATGCAGAAAGTAGGCATTCCACTAACCTATTTGAGTTAATTAAAACACTTAATCAAAAACTATCAAAAATGAAAGAAATCAGTAATAGCTACTACCAGAACACTTAAAAATGTAACTGCTTTAACATCAGATTGCATATGATTTAGAAAATCTGCAAGACAACTCAAGTAAAATCCTTTGCTGATTTCAAAATATCTGTTTTACAATAATATACCTAATAAGTTTCATATTGTTTCCTGATTTAATTCATTCATACCAAACTATACACTTACATCTTCTCCAATAGTAACAGCCTTTGGGAAAAGTCCATGGATCATATCATTTACCAACATCAGGTAGACCACTGCATTCACATCAGTAGCATATCCGAAGTATTCATTTAAGTTTCCAGTAAATCCTACCTGTTATTGAGCAGAAATAAAAGGGAACAGCAAAAATCAATACAGTAGATTTGTTGACATGTCAAAATGATTCAAAATTTTTATTTATAAAATATACATTCAATATCATAAATATCAGAGAACACCAAAATAGAACTTTTCCTCAGATGAGTGTACAAAATATTACATTCTTATAATAAATTCAGTGGCATGAACATGTGACTACCACTACCTCTGAGGCAGGGACATGTGAAATTCTAACCATAATGACAATACATAAGAAAGAACTTGCATTTCAAATGGAAAACCCTGAACTATTATTGATAGTAAGTAAAGTATCATCTAACCGCAAGTCCATGATGAGTGTACATCATTGAGGTTACACCATCAAATCTAAACCCATCAAACTTGTATTCCTCCAACCACCATCTTGCATTGGATAAGAGAAATCTTAAAACCTAGCAAACGAAGATAAGAAGATGAAATGTTTGTTAATTCAAAGATAAAGAAGTATGGAAAAGAAAAAGGTTTCCTCACTTCCCAATTTCCATAGTTGAAAAGACGGGAATCCCAAATCCAATGATAGCCCAGTGAGCCAGAATGGAAATAATGTGAATCAGTACCATCAAACTGATTAAGCCCATCAAGTACATTGTTGGATGCATGGCTGGATATGAGATGGAAGATGCTCAGAAGAAAATAGTATATTTCATAAACTATCTGGCAAAATACCTAAGGATATGATTAGCATTCGAACATTTATTTTTTTAGAGAAAAAGGAAGAAAAATGAATATACATTCAGATTTATGTATGAATGTGTGTGCACCAGTACCAAAATCATCCTTTCCGTTTAGATAGATGATGCCACATCGTCACAAGGATGTATGTTACATCTTGACACAAAATAACAAATAGAAAAGTAAAACGATAACAAAAATAGATGAACAGGGTGAAGTTCATTCTCATCCTACGATCAAAGAGCTAGGATCAGATGAAACTAAATAGACATCAATTTGTAATTTTGTAGCATACAAAAAGCTACTTCAGGGGACCAAATGAGCAACTAATACTTTTCTCCATATATTAAATTGACTAACACACTACAAGGTATTCTAGAAGTTCAAATGACAATTCTGTAAACAAGTAAAGAAGAAAGCAAGAACTTAATGGATGGAAAACAAAATAAATGAATGTAGCAGAACATGAATGTTACCTATGATGCAGAGTGTACATATTTATGTTACAGATTATGCAGGTTGTGAATATCAACCAACAACTATACTGAATGTGCCAAAAAGAATGATCTTTCATAAAACATTTTTTTATATCACGATTCATCCTTCCAAGAGAAAACAAGAGTCACCTGTGAACAATATCCATAAGAACAATAAGACCTAGCTCATGAGCTCTATCAATCAAAGACTTCAACTCATCTGGGGTTCCAAATCGGCTACTAGGTGCAAAAAAGTTAGTAACATGATACCTGCAATCCAATGACTGGTTGTTAAAAGGAAAGGGGAAAAAAACAGTCAGCAAAGTATATCCTTCCACAGCATACTTTCTGTGAATCAAACAAGGCGTATGCAATGAGTAATTCAAGAATTCAGCATTATGCAGGATGACATCTGAAGAAACCAGAGTATTTCTATTAATATTGTTCCTTTTAATGAAGACAGATTCAGTATACACCAACTTGTGGCTATTTCAAAATTTGTTTATTCAAGAAAACCTTTACCAAGAGTCAAGAGCAGACAAACTTCTTTATTTCTAAATAAAAAAACCCATACCAAGATGAAGCTTCATGAATGTAATATAAAGTGCATCAAAGTCAACTAAGAGAGAGAGAAAATTACAGCACTCATCACTCAATAAAGGCTTTACACTACGAACTTTATAAAGAGTCTGATTCATAGGGTTGTAGACATGGATATAATGAAATATCTTCATCAAACATGTAAAAAAAAATCAATGTAAATATGGATGTAAGTTCAGACTTCACTGAATGCCTGATGACCTAAAAAGAGGAAAACTAAATAACTATAAACTACTTCCAATTTTTCATCTTAAATTCCAATTTGCTAGTGTTTGTATTCTGAAGGGCAACATTAAAGTTGTTGTCATGTGAGGTCATGGGTTTGAGTTGCGGAAATAACTTAGAAAATGCAAGGTAAGATTGCGTACAATTGACCCAATGTAATACGACCCTTCCCCGGGACCCGCATTAGCGGGAGTTTCGTGCACCGGGGCGCCCTTTTAGTATTTGTATTCCTTTGTTTAGGATTATCAGAAAAAATATATCAAATACATAATGTCAGCCTCTCAAATTCCTTAGGAATTTGAAATGACAAATATCAATGCCATAGTTTAATATTCTTGCTGACACACTGGTCACCAGAAGCAACAATCAGTAAAAAAAAATGGTGACATTTTGGGCATGCTAATGATGCAGCACAACAAAGCAAATAAGGATATTATCCTCACATAGAGGAAAGTTACCAATTCTGACCTCAGAGAAAAGGAAATGGCAAATTGTATTAAGTCAAAACTTATCTATTACATGGGATCCTAACCCCTTTTATAGTTTGATGACACGACCTATTTTTATAAAATAACAAACTTTCTTAACAAAATCCAAAATTTTCTAATAAAACCTAACCGACTTTTCGAGAGAAACTAAATAACTTTTTTTTTTTAAATCAAACTAATTATAAAAATTAGCAACTTAGACAACTTTTAATAAAATTAAATTATTAACAACGATATTCTCTTGGACCGAGAGAACGTCAAGTGGGAAATGTGGAATAATTATAAAGTAGAGGCACATTTTTAGTAGAATCAAACATTACATTTTTAATGTTGATGTGTTTGCTCATTTTGTTGAGTGGGAAGGTAGAATAGTTGTTAAGCGGAGGCACCTTTTTAGCAGAATCTCACAGTTGTTGGTTTATTTCTTCAATCATTGCCTTTTTGATGCCAATATGGTTCCCTATTTGCATTAGCTAAAATCTAGCAGGTTCTACCTTGTAATGCATTTATACCAACATAACTACAAAATAATTCACGACTTACAACTTGAGATCAGAATGTCCATGAGATATGGTAATGACAAAGCAAGACAGATAGTGTGCTTATACCATCTAGCAAGTTGGAAAGCTAAAATAATCTTGAATATACATGGGTGTGTTTTTTTCTAAACTTGACAATAAATCACCAATGACTACATTTTTTACTAAAATGCTAGCACTGGTAATCTTATGTCTGTTATAGAAGAAAAGCATGGGCATCCTTAAATATCTGCATCAAGATAATCCTCATTAACACTAAAGTATCTCCCTGTCCCTAAACCTTATACAAGCAAAATTGATAATCGTCACCAAACAAATCAAACTTAGATAAAGATCAAAATGGTAAATGCATTCACATAATCTAATGGCAATCAATGTAATTCACAAAGCATTCGGCATTTCTCAACCATTATACATAATAGAATGGCATAAAGGAAAAGTGCAACAATAAGCATCAATGTACAAAAATATTACCCAAAGCTTGCATAATATGAGTGCTCTTGAATGGCCATTATCTGAACAGCATTGTAACCAAGCCTTTTGATTCGTGGCAACACATTGTCCCTAAAGTTAACATATGTGTTAATCTTGGGCTCCTGCACATGCATACAAATTAGTGACGGTAGCACCAATTTCTTGATATATAAATCAAAGAAGCAACAACAATTGATGGCTGGAATTTCACATTACAGATACAATTTCTGTGTGGCCGGTGGTGAATTTTGCTTACTTAAGAAAGAATGCCACTTGATAATCAAAATAAAAGAAAAAAAACATTACTATGCACACAACCTTTGATGCTCCATCTAATTATATTTCTCAATTTGTATTGGCACATGGATCTCAATTATGCACAATGAAGGTAAACGATTTAAATTACATGTCGTGTCGGTCAGCATGGGCAAAATGGTATGTTCTGCTTGTCGATCGTGAGGTCGTTGCGACCTCATGGTGGGGCACACAGGGTGCCGCAACCACCGCGACAGCCTTCGCAGGATCACTACACTCACAGTAGCAGTCATGATGTTTTTTTTTTAATTTTAGGGGTTGATTTTTTTATTTTTGAATAAGGTTTTTCTCTATTAAATTTCCCCTCAATTTTTTTCTTATTTATCATTTTTTTCCCATCAAAATAAACAAAGAAAAAAAAAATACTTCTTAAGGTAAATTGAGAGAAAGCAAAACCTCTTAACCTCTTTGAAGATGATTATCCTTTTCCCTTTTTTATCCATCCATGAGATAACATAAAGGAAAAAAACTTTTTAAGGAAAGAAATTATTAAGAAAGATAAAAATAAATAAATATAATATAATTTCTAACTTTATAAAATATATTACTACTAATAAACTAAATTATTTTATATATAAATTGGATTTAATTTTAAATTGATCAAGATAAATGTGAATTAAATATAGCTTAAGTCTACTTGATGAACTTTAGTTAATCTAAATGGGTTTTGACTCAATAAGAATCAAACATTTCATGACTTAAACTCAACATTCAGCATCTCTAACTCAATAATAAATACGATCAAATGTTAATAAAAATATTTTTAATTAATATATTTTATATTTAAAAACTATTGAAATCATAGCGGCATTACACGATATGATACCATAATCATATCGTTCTAGTCATAAATTGAAACTTTGACACAACTCAAAATTTTAAACCTAAATGAAGGTATATAATCATTGTGCAAATACCAAATACAAGGCATGACATTGTAGTAGTTGAGTAACAATTGACAAATTATACAATTAAGAGGAACTATAGAATAAGGATTACACAGAAATATAAAGTAAAATAAATTACGAACCAAACATTAACAAGAGTATTCATACCGGACTACTCATTCCAACATGTGATTCATAAATACGCAAGGACTTTGGGGCTTTTGGTTGAGGATGTTCGAATACATATTTTTCCTGCACACGTATCAAAGGTTATTGAAAAATAAATAGATCTCTTAATGAACTTTTGAAATAATTCAAGTAATGTTCACAAGAGCCTTTATGCATTTTTTTTTTTTGAGATAGAATCAAGGGAGACAAAACAATAATGTGAATAAGCATAAAAAGGAATAAGCATGCCTGTAACTTGCCAATTGTTACAAAGTGGAAAATAGCAGTCCATACCTCATCAGGTGGATCATAGTATATTCCATTATAAGGAATTTCATTTGGGGCCTGTACAGCAAACTTGATCCAAGCAGGAATTGAATCCTTGATGCCTGAGGGAGTATCCATGCGTATCTATCATGAATGTTAACATTTAATTAGAAAAAGAGTCATAGTATTAATTAAGTGCCACATGAGATGGAAACTATTTTCACAATGTTTTAACATATTTCAGAGTACATATCTTCATTAAAGAATTTAAAATATGTGTGTCGGCAAACATCTAAAAGTAAGAGTGGTATGTTAAGCACTTTCACATCAATACTAAAACAGTCCTTAATATTATGTACTCTCTCATAGAATCACACGGTCTCATTCCAGGACTTCCTTTTAATAATGTCTGTATTGTGCTTTTAGTTTTACTAGTGAAGTCCAAGATGTATGAGAAGCATGATTCTCCAAATCATGGCATCTTAATTTTTTATTAAAACAAAAGTAATGGTTTAAATCAAGGATTATAATTTTTTTAAGTCATAGAGTTTCAATCTCTAGATAGAACAACAGACTCAGTACCATATTGTGACAGCACTCAGAATGCTTTGATATGCTTCAAAGTGTGTAGAAATCAACTGAAATGAAATGAGTTTTCATCCTATAATATGCTTCTTGACCAATTAAAAATTCAACTGAATAAAATTTTTAAAACAAACCAACAAAAAACATAATTGATTATACCTTACTAATGCCAAAATGAGTGTTGTCCATTCAATGAGAGCATTTTTTTTTCTTGTGGCTTTTTGTTGAGATACCCAAATTAAATAATGTCCTACTGTTATTTGTTATCAGTCTTGCAATTACTTCCCCGTTCCTCTCTTTTTACAATGTTTCATCTTAGATAGTCATTATTTGTCTCACTCCAATATCACTCCTCTTGGTTGTTATTAGTATTTCAATTGGTAGTTCCCCACCCTTTTTACAATGTTTCATCTCCTTTATACGAAGGACAAATGGAATTTGACAAACAGAATTAAAGGATGTGACATTGGAAAAAAAAAATCCTTGATGTCTTGTACCAACAGAAAGGCAAGTCCTTTCTCAACCAATACCATAGAAAATTGTGTTAGAAAGTGTGACAAAGTGAAATTTACCCATATCGACACTATATTGACATCGATCAGTGGCTGGAATAATACACTTCGCCATACCAATCAATGTCAACCAGCTTGAAACCATAGTTTAGATCAACATTTAAATATCATTTCATGCTAAAATTTTGATTTTCAATAGGAAGGTACAATTTTAATATCACATAGATCAATTTCAAATAAATTTTAATCCCCTAATCCAATTTCACTTAGTTTGTTTCCATCAAAATGTAAACCAATAGCAATGTGAATGCCAATTAAATTAAATTTTAAGCGCAACAATTTGCAAAAATACCACAAGCATCTTAACTAGTTATCATACCTTAGTAATATACCAAAAAAATATGGTCATGCAGAGACCATTGATTCTCATAGCAATCTAATGTGTCAACCCCATATCAATGAAAAAATCAATGAAGTTATCAAAAGAGCATACCTTTACCCGTGAGGCATGTGGAATAGGTGGAGAGCCATCTGCATTGTTAGGTAGAAAGACCTCCCAAACGCCAAATTCATTCTGAGCGTAATTATTGAATAAAAGTTAGCAGAAGAAACAATTACAAACTTCACATATGTGAGGAAAATTCTAAAGTGTATTATACTATTCTGCAAAAAAAAATCAGATTATATAGACTATATATGTAATTGCTAATGAGTAATTATTAAAATAATCAAAAGCATGGGAAGGACTCTCCAAGCGTTTGTTCTTAAGGCTTCAATAGAATGAGATGCTAAAGACACTAACACAACAACCAATTGCCAGTTTTATAGTAGAGGTTTGACTAACCTCAGTATTTCAAGAATATGTATAACGAGTTCACACTATAGGTCACATTATGTTGTCAATGATGTAAAAATCACAAAACAGTTCAAACAATGCATCATATGTTGATAACAAAAACAGAAGAAAAGATTGCACGGTATCAAAACATAAGTTTTAGGACATTCAAGGCCAGAGCAATTTAATTTTTAAAAACAAACAAAGCAAAATACGATAAGAAAAAGTTTTAAAAAATTATTAAACTAAAAAAATCTCTGGAAACATGACCTCACCTTGGTCATGACATCTGCTTGGGGGTTCCAATTGTTGAAGTCACCTATGAGTGCAGCCCACTGAAACCAAAACCAAAAATTTACTTTTCTAAAAGAACAAGATACATACAATAACAACAATTAAGTCTTTATCCCACTAAGTGGGGCCGGCTATATGAATCTTCCTACGCTACCAAGCTCAATCTCCTACTATATTATCATCTACTAAATAAGATAAAAAAGAACAAGATATGTAGAAGTTAAGAAAATGTAGACAAAGCACCAATCACTCTTAATGCATACCTTCCATATCCAAGTCCTTATTTAACAGGTATGTTAAACAAGTAATATATCGGGACACAACGACCAAACATCACACCAAGATGACTCTATTTAAGAAATACACGTTTAAAGGGAAAAAAGTAATATAGATAATGAGGGATACATGGTAATATATCACATAGGAAATCTACACTTGCACATTTAATAAATTTAATTTTGACATGCAAGTAGTTTTGTTCAAATCTAGCAACAGAAATTCATTAATCTACACAGCAGTACAGTCAATTTCAAGAATCAAAGAAAATTATATTACACAACAGCAGCAATATCACATATCTCCCAACTATTCTGCCATTTAAGAACTTCTTGTCAACTGGCTCCATATTAAGTGCTCTAAATCTGTAAAAAAAAAATAAGGGAAAAAGTCAAAAGGACGCCTTTTTTTTTTTGGAATCATCAAGATGACGCCCTATTTTGATTTTTTATCAAAAGAGTGCCCCACCCCATGGACAATTAACCAACTACCCTCCACCAACTTATTCTCATTATTATCTCTCTCCTATTTTTTCCCACCTTAATCAGGGCATCGTATTAGCTACGATTTCGTAGCTTCTATAACTGAGCTGCCACACAATTGTAACAATTACTGTTCTGTAGCTTTACAACATGGAAAAAAAAAAGGATTTAACATTCACGTTGTAGCAACTACGAAATTATAGCGGCTACAACTGTGTAACAATTACAATTTGTAGCTTGTAGCAACTACGAAACCATACTTACTATAACGTGAATGTTAAACCCTAAACTTTGAGAGGTCATAATCTACAGGTTGCACAATATATCAACTCAAAGCTTGTTGAGAGATCTACAACCAGTTACGAAGTGAAACTCGTAACAACCTAGTTTTATTCTCAAAAAACATTGTTTAAATCCTTTTTAGAGGCTCTGAATAATTTTAGTCTTAAAAAAAATCTATGTTGTAGAAGTTACGATTTAATAGCTGCTACAACTGTGAAGAGTTACGAAACCGTAGTTGTTACAACTGTGTTGAAGCTACGGTTTCGTAGCTACTATAATGTGCCTGATTTAGACAAGAGTCGGGAAAATAATGAGATAAGTACCACTGGACAATTGTGTCATTTTACAACGGAAGAGCACCCTTTTGAACAAAACAACATAGGGTTTTGTCAAGTGGTGCCCCCTTGACAATTCAGTAAAAAAGGGGTGCCCTTTTGACTTTTGCCCAAACAAAACTGCCAAATCTGATAAACCCTAAGAATCAAATCCATTAGAATATACATAGGTCATTTTATCATTATGCATAGTTAATCTTAATTCAGATTTTATGTCATGCAGCATGAATTAGTTGTTGGAGCAATCTAGTACCCTAGGTTTTGATGTTTGGAAATCGGTTTAAGTTAGGTTTA
>JBAMIB010000066.1:2208622-2220904 GCA_037177415.1 Kaempferia rotunda | reverse complement strand
GCTCTAGTTCCTTATCTACCTACTCCATAATAGTACTGTTCCCTTTTTGCATAAAGATTTTTTACTGTTTGACATTTCAATGGAGAATTTGTGCACTAGATGATATTCTCAACCATAAAGAATGATTCTTACCTTCTTTCTTTTATAATTTGTGCAATGAAAAAAGAAAAAATAATAAAAATAAAGAGTTCTTCCATTCATTGGTCAAGGAAGTTCAACTAATATGATCTTGTATTCACCTGTCTGTCATCATTTATTGGATCAAAAATTGATATCACTCATTCCAAGTGATTTAGTATACATACGGTTAGATACATATAGCTAAATCACGAGGAGATATTTTATCTTAGCTCAACAGCTCTTTGTATGGAAGAGGGTCAAACACCCAATGCAGCAAGTATTTTTACGTCTGTTAGGAAATGACCTCAATTATAGTAAATATCCATATAACCACACAGTTACTAATTGCATCAACTCTGGGCTGTTTGTCATCATTCTTGGCTTCCTATTACTTGGCTAATAAAACAAATGTAATGTTGATGAACTTACCACAAAGAAAGAAGAAACCTTTTTTTCTTGTTCATCAGCATAATCTGAAAAAGCTCGTGTGGCAATTTTTTTTTTCCTTTCAAAGTCATGCGATGACTGGGAATTCCTATTCTGCATTAATTCCTATTCTTTTTAAAGTAGCTTATTCATCTTTTAAAGTTTTGCTAGCATTGTCAAATGGACAAGAACAAAGCTTGAGATGCACCAAGACTACATGGATCTGCAACCATTTTACAGTTCTAGATAAAGTATTGAATTACTGCGAAAAGATCGATATATGCTAATGAATAATAACATTGTCTTGCTATGGAAGCAGAAGCCATCAACTTCAAAAACATATGGTTGGATTATTCCCATTTTTAATATGTTGATACAAACACTATAGTATCTCTAGCATCTCTTTAACACATGTGCCCTTATAGCTCTAACAAGTAAATTCATAATTAAGAACATTCAAAAAAAAAAAAATAGATACAGCATGACAAAAGTATACATATATACTATTAAATGCTGCTCCATGAATATGCAAACCTGTACAAACTTTTTGATCTCCAAAATTTTAAATAATTTAACAGAAAGTACAAGTATACAAGAAAATGACAGAACCTTAAACCCCCCTTAGAAAACTTATGTTTCTCCCTCCTCTAACCTAATGGAATAGTCATTCAAACAAAGGAAAGTTTCTCCCTAGATGTTGGGGATTTATGATACCAAAACATGACTCGAAGTTGATATTCGTAGTCCTAAATCCCAATTTGAGGCTTGATTCAAATTTACCACTATTTAAGATTATCAATAAATGATTTAATTTCGATGCATTTAAAATATTTTTTTCCTTAGTTCTATATAATAGAAACTATAAAATATTTATTTATAAATTATGACTTGTATATTTTATTTTAATATCTTTTATTATGACTCAGGACTAATCCACGGCATGCAGTTGACTTTTAATACTTTGTGTATACGTAATGGCTTCAGCCAACATTCACTAGCTAATTGCCAGCCTCCATTTGTTTTATTTTCATTTAATTATGTTTATTGATCAACTTGATCTTGTTCGATCATATCCTTACGGTAGTACCTGAACCATTCGTTAGTATTCATATGATTTTCTTTAAAAAAAATTAATAATTAGTATACACATTACACGGTCCTCCATTTAATTATATTCATTAATCAGCTTCACATATAATATTTGCAACTGCATATCCAATTTTTTAAAGATTTTTTTAATAGATAAAAATTAAAAAAATGTCCTTTTCTTTAAAAAAAATTTAAACACTTTGTAATATATTTTTATTTCAGTTTTATCGGAACCTATTATATAATTTTTGATTGCGTTGAAATGTTTTTAAATAAATTTATATGACCATTTAGATAATAAAAGAATGGCGTATGATATCTTTAATTAAATATTAAAATATATTATAAGATGTATTTTTAAAAATAAATATGTAATTAAAATTAGTTTAAAAAAAAATAGGGGGGAAAAACGTTGAGCTGAATAAAAATTAAAAAAAATATTACCGAAGCAAATTAACAAAATCAAAAAATATATTTTCGGCACGTGTTCAGAAATAAAACGCACGGACCGTCTCCTGTCTTCTCCCCTTTCTTTCTCCTCCCACGCCGCCCTTGGCTGTCGCATCTCTGCTTCCCTATTTCAGAATCAAATCCGTTTATTTTGGGGCTTCCAGATCCCCAATCCCTCCACCCGTGGGATCACGCCCCGATCTGGCCTCCCTTGATGAAGCAGCTGCGGCCGCTTCTTCTGCGATCGATCTAGCGCGTCGGTGCTGGCAGCAATCGCTCCAATGGCGCCGGTGAGGATCGTGATCGAACGCGACGAGGAGAGCGCAGTGGAGGGATCACCCACGTCCAAGAAGCCCGCCAGGGTTGAGTCCAGAGTTTCGCTCACCAAATGGGAGACGACCGCGGCCGCAGCCGTCTTCGTGATCTTCTCTGTTGGCCTGGTATGCATCTTCATCACTATGCCGGAGGCCGAGTATGATAAGATCCTCAGGATTCCTAGGAATCTCTCTGATCTCCGCGTCCTCAAGTAAGTTCCCCTTTCTTGCTTCTTGCTGCAGCCTGCAGAGAACAAAAAAAATCTCATTTTTAAAATATATTTTCCTCCTTTTTCTGTCCTCCTAATGTAATGCTATTAAGTTTGTGTGTATTTGCATTCGCATACCTATGTAAAATCATACATGGATATTTTGCTTTCGTTGGGAATGAGAAATGCATATTCCTAACAATTGTGAGGGCATAATCATTTCATAGTCTACAAGAATACTATATATGGTTGTATCGATGACGGGTTTCTGCTAGAATTGATGAAAATATATATGATGATAATGATGACTGCATAATGGTTGATGGAGGCAGTGGCAAACTGGCCACAGTAGCACAATCGTAGAAATGTGCCCCCACGGGCGTAACCGAGTTGGTACTCGGGTGATAGAATTGCATCACAGTAGCAAGGTTCGAATCCCCTCGGGTTCATTCCCTTAGGAAACAAGTTCCTCCCACCTAAGAGGCCACTCAGTACCATGATTTACCACCCTTCAACAGACCTTGGGGCAGGCCGTGGAGGGGTGTACGGGTGAGCATTATCACCTTTTGCATCACAATAGTAGAAATGTTGTGGCAACCCCATTCTGTAGAAGTAAAAGGAGGTCACTACCTTCTCCCAAAAGCATAGATAAAATCTGACCTTTCTGAATTTTTACCAAAAACCAATTTTTTATGAATGAGTTATTTTTGCTGTATATTCTCAAAAATTAAACCAAGTGTCTTCCCTCTTGCGTTCCTTCCTTAATATTTTTTTTTTATCTTCATTGGCACTTAATTTTTTGAATAAAATAATACTAATTTTTATCTTTTAACAAAAATAGGGGGAACACAGTTAAGATAAATTCAAGCACTCTTTTCTTTTTCTTTTTGTTTATTTTTGAATAATTTATCCAACTCTAAATGTTTAGAAAAGTTAAATTTTGAATTCTTTTGTCTTTTTTTTTCTCCATGTCACTTTCTTTTTGTGTAACATCTGAAATCTCACAAGTTATGTTTAATTGTTTGAGAAACTAAGCTAAATACATAACTTGACCATCTTACGTATAAATTCTTTTAGTTTCATGTGCTAAATTCTCTTAGACTTCAGTTATTAGATTTATATGGAAGTTAAGGTTTTTGATTAGATTTTATTATTTCTAATTGGCTTTCCTCCTACTCATAATGCTATGATAAATAATGCAAACTCTATATAGACCCTAACAGTTTCCTTCTGTCCACTCCTTGTCTCTTTGTTAATTTAAACACTCTGTCTTATTTAAGTGTCGTAATCTAGCTTTAATGTTTAAATTGTGTAATCTGCTTTTTTTTGGAAAATGAGCTCGAGTTGAGAACTCTTGTGGTGATAGAGGGCTTGTCACAAGTGAAATGTTGGTTGAGTTCATAAATGTTGCTTAACAACGTATTATTTTATTGTGATTCTCCAAAATTTGGAAGGACCTTTAATTCTAAAGGCTCAAATTAGTTACTTCCAAAATTTGTCCACTTTTTCATTTTGCAAATGCTATCACAAACTTCAAACTTAGGCCATTGCTTGAGTTATTAGTTAAAGTTAAATTTTTCTAGGCAAGTTCATAGAGATTTTTTAACCATTATAATATATCTTTTCTTGATGGATCTAATTTTTCAGTTTGAGGTTGGTGTCATAGATGTTTTTCTAGGAACACGTTTATTTTATATAAACTTCACTTGATGATCATACCCACTTGCTAGAGAGTACATATTCTGTAAAAAGTGAAATATGTCACCCTAACGCCCCCTAACTACCTCACACCATTGGGAGTGAGTACACATGGGAGAGTATTTCCATCGGCTTCGCCGGGAATCGATCCTTGTTCAATTTTGCAAATTTGTCATGTGATAACCAACTCGGCTATGCAATGGGGGCATGCTAAAGAGTACATATGAACGATGTTTTGGTGGTGTCTGATATCATCTCTATGCTAGTCATTAAGACATTTTTTTATTGGATGAAGTGTAGCTAATAGACCGAAGGAGATGTATGCTTTTAGTTATGTGGTTATGTTTGGTAGTTTGATTTCAAAAGCGACTACAATGGCCATTGCCTTATCTTCTCAAATTCTAGTCGATTGATTTGTTCAGTTGAAAAGTTGGAAGGATATTGCATCTTAAAATGGCTAGTCACTTAGGAGGGGTGACCTTTTAATATATAGATGTCATGGATTGCCATAATTGTCCATGTGAGACAATGGGCATTGAGCATCCTTAGTTCACCATGCACTCTCATGCTATTATGACTTTGAAGGTACAAGTCTGATTCTGTTACCTTATCAAACTCAAAGGAGCCTAATTCAACTCGAAATGTTAGGCCCTTGTTAGTACTAAGAGTTCCTCATAGGTCTCACTTAACTATGTCTCAATAATGAAGTAGTGACTTTTATACTTTCTCATAGCCTTGTGTGGAACCCAAGGGTGTCCAATTTAAGCCGAAATGTGCTGGCATGTAGGCACTAACATGGGACTAGAGGAGTAGGTGACATTTAAACTCTATCATACCCCCTAAAATCTAAATTCTAACATTTCTAAAGGTGAGAGACTGACTTTGATTTCCTGGTGAAGTGATCCCTTTTCCATGTCAAAATGTTAATTCTCTGCTCTTTGCATCCTTGAAGGTATTAATTTTTTTCTCTTTTCAATTGTCTTTTGCAGAGATAACTTGGCCATATATGCTAGAGATTACGAACCCAAATTTATATTAGGATATTGTTCCATCTACATCTTTATGCAGACGTTCATGATACCTGGTACCATATTTTTGTCACTACTAGCTGGAGCTCTTTTTGGGGTCATAAAGGGTGTCATTCTGGTTGTTTTCTCTGCAACATCCGGCGCTTCATCCTGCTATTTTCTCTCCAAGTTGATTGGTAGGCCTTTGATAAGTTGGATGTGGCCTGAGAAGTTGAGATTCTTCCAGGCAGAGGTATTGTAGAGTTTATCAACTGTAACTTCTTCCAAGACCTGTGTTACACATCTTGATTAATTGATGAAAAAGATCAGCTCAACTTAGAATTTATAATTCTTTCTTGGTTGCAGATAGCAAAACGCAGAGAAAAGCTGCTTAACTACATGCTCTTTCTGAGGATAACTCCATCTCTGCCCAACACATTCATAAATCTGGCATCTCCAATTGTTGACATTCCTTTTCGGATATTTTTTCTTGCCACAGTGGTTGGACTTCTTCCAGCATCTTATATAACTGTTAGAGTAAGTATTCATCATCTACAGCAATATTGCCATTTGCGTTGTCATTCCATTTGTTTATCTACCGACCTTCTTTAAAGCAATCCACTTTTGGCTGGGTGGCCACTCCATTTCCATATTCAGCTTAGCTAAGCACTTAGATGAATGTTGATCATAGTTAAGTTCTAATACTAATTGAGAAGTTATATTTTCACTCATTTACATGCTATTCTTCTTCAGGCTGGTCTGGCTCTCGGCGAATTGAAATCAGTTAGGGATTTATACGACTTCAAAACCTTTGCAGTTCTGTTCCTTATCGGATTTATCTCTATATCACCAGCCATTCTAAAGAGAAAGCGAGTATATGGATGAGGCTTTCGAAGCAAGTGATCTTTTATTTTCTTAAAAAAAAAACACAATGTAATTACAGAAGTTTTTGTTAGGCTTCTGGCCTTTGATCCTCTGCCATGACTCAAAATGCCTTAAATTTGTTTCATCGACCATTTCCCAGGTAACAGGATAGCTTGTAGATTTTTTTTTTTTAAATGTACGTTCGATCAGGTTACCCAACAAAAATTTGTAATAGTTAAGCAGTAATATCAAGGTGTAGCCCCTTGTTTGTAGGATTGCTTGGGGTTGAGAATTTTACAAATGAGTTTCTTTATTGTAATCTTTTGTTCTGGTTTCTCATCAAATGATGCCATTTTATAAAGTCATTTTCTGTTGTTGCACAAGGTTTTGAAGGTAAGTCGTGTCTTCATTTGGACATGTTGATTTTTTTTCTATCACAAATGGTGTCACATAAAATAACACAAATTATCCTTTTACATTGCTAGCTTCTGATACATGTATCTTCCGTTTAAATTTTGATTCAGGATCATACTGTAGCAGTTAGGATGACATGTAGCTTCTACAATTATGTTTTATAATTATTGTAGTTATAATAGTTACAGTTTTTTAGTTGCTATAATATCAAAAAAATAAGAAAAATTGTTCGGAGTCTTCAAAAAGGATTTAAACGATGTTATTTTGAGTTTGGATGTTAACCACTAAATTTCAAAAGACTACAAACTATAATCTTGGGTTCAACAATGAAACGTATAGAAGTTTATTTAGAAATTTACATTACAATGTGAAAATAATAATTATCTAATTTCAAGGTAAAAAAATATAGTTTATTTATTTATTTTTTTTAAAAGAATCTGAACGATTTTAATCTTAATTTTTTTATATTATAATAACTATAAAATCATAGCTATTAAACTGTTTAGTAGTTATGATTCTATAATTATTATAATTGTCCTATCAGTTTAGGATTTAGATGGGTGATACACGGGTTAAAATCAAATACCATAGCGGAGGGGTAGTTGGTAATTATACACGAGGATATATATTCATTTTCTAGCCCTTTTAACTTAAAAGATACCGTGAGATCCACAAAATAAGTGGATAATTAAGGTGCAATAGATATCAAATAATACAAAATATAGCTAACAAAATTAAAATTTAGATAATATCATCGAATAATGTATATATGGGCATAGCACTTATCAAAATATTTGATACTCAAATTCCTCCCTCTCATTTTCTTCCTATTAAAAAAGAAAGATAGATCATTTATTTTCCTTCTCTAGTCTTTTATTTTCTCCAAGTAAACACAACTCTCCAAGTAAACACAACACTCCTCTCTTCATCAGTGTGTGCACTTGTAATATACTTTCGGTGTCTTTTCTTTTCATGGACTTTTTTTTTAATTAAGTATTTAACTTTTACGATTCAACGCAAAAAAAATTTCACCTGTCATCATAATAAATAAGGAAGCGTAAATGGATCCTCTTCCAAATAAATACAAATAATACAATATAAAATACTACTCTTGCAAATCTAAATAAGGGCATAGTCACATATAAACCCCTCTCATATAATTCTTATTGATCAAAGTATAACATTCACTCGTGATTACCTTTCTACAAATAACTATGATACTGGTTGTGGGACATTCGGGGTCAACTTATGACCTTTTGCCACTAAAAATAAATATTTTAAAAATTAATTTCTAAATGTGCATAATTTGTATTCCTAATTATCGATAAGAGAAAGACCATTTATCTTTAAAATTAATCTAGCAAAATTTAAATACCAAGATAAAAATGACAAGGCACTCCAAATTTATCAAATTGTCAAATGGATAATCCTTTTAAAAAAATGCCTCACTTTTCGAGAATACTCGTATTTTTAACATTATTATAGTAACTATAATTAGCCAGTACAACTTATAACAACTACCGATTAATTGCTGTAATATATAATAACTAATATTTGTTGTGGTATTTTAGTATCTACTTAGTAATTTTTATAACTATTTTAAAATAATTTTGATGAAGTTTAAACAATTTTAATCAAATTGGTAAGAATATTTTGATATATTAGTGTTTAAGGTTTAAGATTTAATATTTAGAATTCAAGATTTTAGAGTTTAAGATTTATTTATTAGTAGTTTCTACCACTATTTTAAAATAATTTTGATAAAATTTAATTATGCTTCACCAAGTTGATAAAAAAATATTTTAATATAATAGTACGTGTATAATAATTTTGATTATAATAAAAATAATTAATTTTTTACATTATAACAGTTATCTCTACTACAATGTATAGATATTTTTTAAATATAGAGTATTTTTTTTTATTATTTTTTTTAAATAGATGTCATCTGAAGATTCGATAAATCTGGAACGCCATTTGATATTTGCTCAAAAACAAAAAAAAAAAAAAAAAACATAGCCACAAATAAGCAAACCAATGGGGTCAATTGAAATGAAAGAGAAAGAGCTTTCAGTGCCCCTCTCTTCCATTTTCAATTGAATTCAATTGCTCTGCCGACCTACTTGTGATTAATCAAAACCAACGAAGCCAGCAGCAATAATTAGTGCAGCCAATTGCTCTGCCCCTCCAAGCAGAACAAGCAAGACCAGCCCCACTGGATCGCCGGCCAGTGTCGGCAGTTCTGCAGCACTAAAAAGGAGGGAAAAGAAAAGGAAAGACAATGACTTACTTTTTTCCAATTTATTTCCTCCAAAAGCACCGCCAACGATGCCATCAAATACTCCACAACGCCATCTTGTCCTCCAATTAGTTGGCTCGGTTCCTTCCCCTGAAATAGAAAGAGGCCGAGGTCAATTATCAAAGATCTATCAAGAGACAAAATCCCGAACTGAACGGAAAAAAATTTCTGATCTGTTACCGTCTGAAGTCAGTTTCTGCATTGACATATCCATGCTTCATCCCTTTCATGATATGGTTGTGCTCTACCATTAAAAGAAATCATGTTGCACATAAAAGAAATCACAAGCACTTAACAAAATATAGAACGACACTCGCCGATGAGTTGGTGAGATGGTTCTCCAATAAGGTGAAGTGCCCATCTTGAAGTGCCCATCTTAATTACTCAGCTTATCTTCCAATAAGGTGAAGTGCCCATCCTTTCCTCCATTTCATGCACCAATTCCAACTCACTTGTATCCTTTCCTCCTTAGATAACTCTGTAAAATAGAGAAAATGTGTAAGTTGGCCAAATACAAGTCCTAATTGATTGAGAAGTCAGTGATGGGAATATGTTGTCTGCCCACAATTAGCCCCCCTTACCTTGCATGACATTGACTTCAAGGGCAAGAGCTGAGATTGACATGAAACTAATTGAAAGGCTAAAACAAGGTCATGTTGCAAGCTTCCAATCTCAGAAACAAACAAACAACCAACAACAAATTTATTGAGATGGCTCAGTTTACCCAGCTCTGAGACCAGCAGAGCCATCCAGTACTACTCTATGAAAAGAATATGGATTTTGTGGTTTCATTTCCTTCTCTATTATCCTTCACCACTGTTACTATCAATGGATTTGCTCCTCTACTAAAACTTATTAAGGAAGGTAATGTTCACATGCAACATATTAAGACCACAGCTATTTGGCTTTATTAATAAAAATAATAAGTACTTCTGTATCGACTAAATGATCCTTAGAAACTTGAAAAAGATTATCAAGTTGGTTGTATGATCAAAATGCTACAGCTCTAAAGAGAAAAAAAAAAGCTGCATCAGTCAACAATCTTGCTTTCGTAATTGTTTACTAATTCTGAGTCAAATTTTCAATCACTTTGAGGAAGCTTGGCGGCCCACAAACCATAAAGTTGAATGACAATGCTTAAGGTGATCAAATAGATACACTGACTTAACAGGGATAGAGTTGGTGAAACCTCGTCACCACTCCTTTATATGCATGGCTGGCCTACTTTCTGGTAGCTACAGATAATACCTTAAGATAAACCAATCTCAGCAATAAATTAAGGAAAACTCAAAATTGCAAGGGTAAAAAAAAATGGAAATAACACCTACAAATTTAAAAATGGATAAAAATTCATACATAAATTTTACAGTTGTAAAAAGACAAAATTGGTGATTTTGTTATTAAACGACTTTTTTAAAGTTTGAATATTAATATCACAATTCTGATAATTTTTAAAATGCCCTCAACATTTAATATATGTTTAAAAAAAAAGGAGAGATTTTGATACTAATAAAGTATACGTTGTAGGGTACTTCTAAAAAGCTACTGAACTATAGAGGTAGTTAAAAAATTATCTTGAACATTTAATTTTGAGATAAAATTAATGTTCTCAATCTCAAATACTGCAATTTAATATTTTACAGGACAACAAAATAAAAAATTTAGGAGAGATCTTGATACTAATTAATAAAGTATAAACGGTAGGGTACTTCTAAAAAAGCTACTGAACTATAGAGGTATTTCAAAAATTATCTTGAACATTTAATTATGAGATAAAATCAATGTTCTCAATCTCAAATACACGGAATTTAATATTTGACAGTGATAAATAATGATTTGGGGGGAGATAATTATGAGATCTATATCACCCAACACTTGGATAAAGGCTGATTTTGAATTAAAGACTTTGGTCATAACATCTACTATAGCATCTACTTTAACCATGTTGAATAACGTCAATTTAAAGTGATTGGTTCGATCATATAGAAATTTTCTATTGATTATCAGGATAAATCAGAAAGCGCTTGTAGTGGGCGGCCAGAAGCCTAGCATTCCTTGGTTGTGCCTTTTATTTAGAGAAAAAATTTCTATAAATACGCCGTAATTGAGAATCAAAAAGTAGGTGCATGGGTGACAACTAAACGCTCTTCTACTGTACCATAACTCGTGGTGGCTTGGTCATAACATCTAAGATCTTTACTAAGTTAGTTGGACCTCTAGATATAAGGAATATGTACCTATACATTAACAATTATTCAGAACAAATGATGCATTTTAGTAAATTAAGATGAACTTAGAAGACTAAAATGAGGAAAACCTAATTTACGGGGTCAGGACGAATAAAATACGATAAAAATGACGAATAAAACACAATAAAAATATTATAATATTTAGCTGTCTTGTATAGCACTCTGCACTTATGGTGGTGGTTGGTTTCAAGAAAAAAAAGTAAGTTCACTGTACCTATGATCACCTTGTGTTTCATTATAATTTATTAAAAGGAAATAAAATAAATAAGATGGAGTAAGTAGTAATGGTATGAAGTCCAGACACAGAGTTTGACCTCAGAGAGGGAAAGGGAAAGTGATCAAGAGAGGAAGGCACTGCTTTCGATGTGCCTGTCAATCTTCTACTCGAACTAATATATTCTCTGCAGCTTTGCTCCATGGCTGGAGTGGTTTCGTAGCAAAGATCGAGGTTGCTGTTTGCTTATATTGTTTTTCTGAGAAATATTATATAAAATTAATCTTACCAAATAATTTAAGCTTTCAAGTTGAGTCTTTTTATTTTTCAATAAGCAAACCAAATTGACAGGGTAACTAGTCGAATTTGAATTCGTTGGAAGGTCTTAACTATTCTTGACAATAAATCCTATCTATACGCATATTCTGAAAGTTTGCTGACTACAAAGGCAAAATGAGAGATTAAAAAGAACCTGCACCGCGAAAGCAAAACATTCACCCCCCAGTCAAAGTATTCCAAAGGCTGGTCCGGTCACACCTTGAAACAAATTAAAAGGGCAAAGCATGAATCAGAAAAGATCAACATACTCAAAAGAAACTAACAGAGAGATTACTAAGAATAAGATTGAAATGCAAACACAAAAGAGGTGAGAAACAACACACCATGTCTCTGTCACTCCTTTTGATGTCGTTCTCCTGCACTTTCTCCAACGTTCAATTTAGCCCTCAGCGCAAGCTATTGTATATCCTCTGCAAAAGCTATAGCTCCAGCCATTTAATTTAAGTACAGGAAAAGCAAAGAATATGTATGAACAAGAAATGGGAGACATTTTAACATCTGATTTTTCAACATCAACCAACTGTACATCTTATTATTCAATGCCCCGCGCAACAGTTTGCTGAAAAATCTCTCTTTCCTATAAGGAAAAG
>JBAMIB010000066.1:2140909-2154290 GCA_037177415.1 Kaempferia rotunda | reverse complement strand
TTAATTTGAGTTATTGATAGATCAATTTTCTTTAATAAAAATTATATTTAATTATTTTTTCTAATTGTTTAATAATAAAAAACTTATATAAAATTAATATGTAATTTATTTTTAAATTATACTCAATAAATATATTTATCTAATAATTACTATATATAAATAAAAAAAACCGAAACTGTATCGGCACGATACGATACCGAAACCATATCGTTCCGGTCTGGACCGAAACCTCTGCACGGGTCGAAATTTTAAACCTTGCTTCTAAGAATTATTTCATTTAGAAATAGATTGAATGGTTTAATTTTTTGTTGCTACCCCATGATGATTAATTTTGATGATCAGCCATGCAAGGTTAAATTTCCACTATGCTTGTCGTAATTGCAATCATTGTATACGCTATTTTCTTACATGCTTCTGTTTTAAAAGCTTATAATGCAAATGTTTCCACTATTTAAACATTATAACCTTAAGAATATGATATATTATATGACTATGACCTGCGTATACGACAACATTTCTAGTGCCGACCTGTGCGGTCTGATATGGGTGATTTTTACCACCACTGGACTGGCACCGAAACTCTGTATACATACTTATGCAAACCGTACCACACACATGAGATTCCAGTGGAAGGCCTGAGCTTGTGGCTAACACAAACAAGATAGAAGCAAAATCAGTAACCCAGGTGAGGATTTGTAAAAGCAAGGTTGAAGGTCTTACTCACAGTGAGCATTGACGAGAGGTTACAGACGACGAGTGGCAGGGAATGACAGGGATGATGGTAGGAGGTATCAAACTCTTCTTCAAAGTAGCAATGAACTTGGTAAGAAATTTATAGTCAGAGGAGGCCATCGTCAGCGATTGTTGGTCAATCATTGAATCATGATGGGGAGAAGAAGGGGGAGAGGCAACTGTGCTGAAATTGTGAGAAACCTAAAACGCATATATAAGCTTTATATTGGTATTAATTAAAAATGATATATGTGTTTTAATTAATAATTAATTATATATATATCAGTTATAATTAATCAAAGCTTAAAACACACACACACTCACATATATATAATTATTAATTAAAACATATATATCATTTTTAATTAATACCGATATATAAGTCCTTATGGCCTGTGCTGTGGTCATCCCTGCATCAAGTATTAATTAAAACATATAATATATCATTTTATGCCATTTTGGGAACATCAAAATTCTTATAGCTTGTGTTTGTAGCCATGTCTTTTCTTGCACCATCAGCTAGAGAGTCGAAACTTGAGAAATCGCGGTGAAAGTAGAACCTTCTACAGACATACAAGTCGACTTGATATGCTTTGTTCACAATGCTCCATGATTGTGTATTTGATTACTTGCTCGTGGTCTTTTGTTGATTTTTAGGAGCATTGTTCACTTGCTGACTCGTTCTTATTACACATGTTTTGCTACAGGCATTTCTAAAACCTGAAGATTTTAGCTTTGTTGGATATACTTACAAGAACTTCGATGCTGTCAAAGGGTTACATAAATGCCTTGGTACAAAATATTGATTTTATGATAAAAATATCACCATAAGTTTCTATTTTTTTAGTACTACATCAATCTTGTCGCCAGTATCTTCAATTTTTTGTACTGCTTATTTGCTACACTGCTGCGCCTTGACTAGGTTTGTTATCTTCTGCCTGTAGATATCTTTATGAGATGTGTTATTTGTGAAACAGTTTAGGTGGAACAGAAAGAAGACTAATATATATATATAGAGTCTCAAAGTAGAGCAGTAGAGCTAATATGAGGGAAGCTTCATATGATCGACTCCAAACAGTTGGAGCACTTAGCCTAATGATTGCTGTTTTTAGTATTTTTAAATAGCAAATTAGAGGAGCTAGTCAAATAACTAATGTATAAGATGTAAAGAATATGTGAAATGTTGAAAATGCATCAGCAAACCTTAGATATGAATGAGTAGCTTGATGTGAAATTATTCACATGTTGGTCACTTTTTTTCTTCTGACAACCATAGTTGATATTTGGTCAATATAGCACTTGATTTTTCAAACAAATAAAAAGTAATTGATTTTTTTAAAATTTGTTGCATAAGTCAGTAGGTTTGGATGACACGAAGTCTTCTCTCATATCATATATTCAATTTAAGGTGTAAAGTTTGGTTCCAGTGCTAGGTTTCGTTGCTAACTTGGAATTAGTTGTTTCAATGTGATCGATGTACTGTATGTCAGTACTAAATGGTATCAATCCGAGTTGTTGCTGCTGTTTTCATGCTGTTTCCAACCTTTAGCTTAAGGTAAGATATTTCACACCATGAGGACAAAATAGTATTTAACCTTGATCCAATATATGGTTGTCTCATGTGCTCCACATGCCAGCTAGACGACATTGCACTTTGCTTCTCTTCTACCGGCGTATTATCTTCAACTAACTTATCAAAGAAAAATGCAATACACACTACTTACCTGAAATTTGTGGCCCCTCGAAATTCCATACCCAGCACATGAGGCTCATGCAAACTATGGAAAGCTTCACAGATGGTCAACATCCATTTGTCAACCCAGTACTTTGAGACTGGAACTTCGGTATCCCTGCTTGCAAAGGAGATACTAGGATCGATGTTAGTGGTGGATGCAGGATTACAAGTTGAGACTTTGAGGCTGCTTTGCTTTAATTAAATTGCTGTTTTAGTTAATCTCAATGGCTCTTTATTTTGGTTCCTAGTTTCCTAGCATCTTTGTTTTCTTAATATGACAACTAAATATCTGTTAACTATGAGCAGATAAGAGGAGGAGTATGTCACCTAGGAGGCCATCACTGGACACTATATTCGGTAAGTTCTTTTCGGTTTTGCCCTACTGATTCAATGTCTGATTTCATGCACGATACCACTAGACATGTTCTACATATTAATAGCATAGTTCTGTTTCTATCATCAGGCAACTCGGTAATGGATCGTGCAACAAAATCAAATGGAGGGAAATCCGATGTGGACATGATTTCCTTGGGCGACGCTGTCACTCCGTAGCTTATAAATTTGTTATCTGGACTCTCCCTATCACTTACCTGCTCATGTTATGTCAGGCTTCCCTATTTTCTGGTCCTGATACTCAATTGACATTTTGTAGCATCGTCGACTTTTAGTTATACAACAGTGCACGAATGATGTCGGTTAAAGCAAGTGACTTGTGTGGCATTCAAGGTCCATCCTGCCATTTGGGTTTGGGTGCATTTGTCCTGGCTGCCCAGGTTAGCAGAGATTATGCTTTCTCTTGCGGCAGTTCTCAATATGGTTTTTGCCTTGAAGTCACCACCTCAACTCACCAATATAATAGTTGTTTGATTCGTGTCGTGAAACCGTTGTTTTCCAATTAATGGTGTGTTTTGATGAACAAAGAGTTCAATGAGATGCCCGATTTTGCCTACATTTGTTCTATGCTTTTGGCACTATTGCTTCATGGATTCATTCTGTAGTTGAGGCTCTGATAGAGCCAATTAAGTTATCGTGAAAATTTGATGAACGCGTAACGTGTTCTTGTTGAATTTGTCTCAAACTTAACGAGCTTCTGAATCTAGTGGAATTGAAAACAAAATTTATTAAATAATCTTTTGAAATTTTCCATATATTTTATACTGAGATTTGAAAAGAAGTTGGACATTAAAATATTACAGCACCCCAAGAAGATGAGCTGGGAGAGGAGGATTCTTGAGTTTCGCCGAGTAGGGATTGAAGTTCCACATCGCCACATCGGGATCGAAGTCCCATATGTAAAGTTTCAAAATGACTTAATCCGTATGTATATTTTAGTCTCTTCGAATTCATCCAATAGGATGGGAACGAGATTCAGAGAAAATTAGCATGCCCCTTGTGTATTTCTTCTTCTTCTACTACTAGTATCTGCTCTTTGGGCCCTTTTCCTACTGGTGTAACCCTAACTTAACCCTAGCGGCTAGCCCCCCAAAGCTTTCCTTTTAATCTCATCGATATATGTTTTGTGGATTCTACTCAGTTTTCATCATACGTTATTTCCTTATCGATCAAAACCTTGTTTTTTGTTTTCAGCATCAATGTGCTTTCGTTATTCTTACTCACATAATTTACATAATGGCCTTCTTAATGAACTAATCTATTCGCATATTGCTTGAACAATTTGTACATAATTCTCTGGATATCTAAAAAAAACTAATAGCCGAGCTAAATTTTATTTGACATTTGTGCAGTAGCCGAGCTTGCTGTATTATGTTGTGTATTCTTTTTGAATATTGAATTCTTTTTTAAATGATATGAAAGATTATTGTTCAAATTAAAGACGTAATTGAATATTATAACTAAGTAGCTAAGTTTGTGTGAAAAGGAGAGTGTGAATGGGTTTGGCCGATTAGGTATTCAAGCTGGCCTGTTGAACACTCCCACAGGCCCCTCTTCTCCAAACGCAGGCCGCCGGCAATGCTGTCAACGCACGCGCAGCTCTCCTCTGATTCACCGTTTTTCCTCTGTTGTTCCAGGTATCTCATTGCCGGAAGCGTTTCTCTTCGTATTCGTCTTCGTCTTCGTTTGAATATCGAGTGCAGTTTAGTCCCACATTGGAAGTCATTATCGAACGTTTCTTGTATTTATACTTCAATCGTTGACGGAGTATCGTCTCTTCGGAGACATCCGATAAAATTGGAACGATACAGAGAAGATTAGCATGGCCCCTGCGCAAGGATGACACGCATAAATCGAGAAATGGTCCAAATTTTTTTTCCGTAACCCGCGATTGCCGATTTCTACTCGCGCAAGGCGATTTTTTCTGTATTGTTTTTCCTCCATGATTGGTTTTTTTTACCTCCAATCCCTAACTTTTAACTCTAATTCCCAGATTTTTTTAATTCTCTTTCTTTGATGTTTTGTTGTTTCTATTTATATTTCATGATCCTTCTTTTTGTGTTCAAAACCCTAACTTGCGTGTTCTTTTCATCATTGTTGTGCTTTCTGATTCTTATTCTGGCTCCTTTTCTTCATTTCTTGAGTTCGTTTTACAATAGCAAAGTCTAATTGGAATATGGGAAGCAGTAGATTGTGTGCTTAGGAATTATATCTTTTAAAAAAAAAAAATCTGGAGTATGCGATAGTTCGTGAAGAATTTTCTGCTGTCGTGCATTCTTTCTGTTTGACTTGCAAATCCTTTTACATGCTTTGCATGGCCGTGAAAATGGGACAACTGTGAAATGCGCAACATCTGCCTGGATTAATTAGAACACTATTAAAGTATCTTGAACAGTTCTGAAATAAAATTATCTACTGTCACCAACGACTGATAAACAACAAAAAACAGGCCAAACCAAGAAAAAAAAAGAAACTGAATTTCATGTGAAACATGAAGTATATTCATATTTTCTTTGCTTCCAAATTTCTAATAGATTATGTTGTAACTTTCAAATGAGCTGAATTACTTATCGATAAGTTCTTGTTTTTCTTATGACAGATCCTGTTAAAGTTGGTGATCATTTGTAGTTCATTGGAAATAGAAGCTGCAAACACAGGAACCATTCAGATCTTCCAAGATGAATTTTCATTGGGAATGAATATTTGGTTTCAGGACTGTTGGGCTTGAGCATTATGTGTATGAGTCATGCTAGGAGAAATTGTTTCATTTAGGTCATGCCTTTTATATTCAGTCACTACCAAGTAATGAAATAAGAAAAGAAGTTTCCAAAGCTTACCGGCTGCCACTAATGCTCGATTCTTCCATTGAGCTGCAATTAATAAGTTGATCTTCATCATTTTCGCATTATTTTTGGGGCTGTTAATTTAGCAAGTGTTTCTTGCAACTGAAGTTATCTTGGTTAACAATCTTGAATCTGGATTTATGGAGTTTTCTCATATTTGATTTTATGATCTATAGCTGCAGCATAGATTGAATGTTAATGATGTTCCTGCATGTCTGTCTGAAAACTTAGAACAGACTAGGACTTAAGTATCTGTTAGTAGCTTAAATAAATCCCAATAAGACATGCATAGGCAGCCAATATGAAAGCATCAAGATCAATTTTGGTTTATCGGAATACTGATTTGAAGATTTTTTTTTAGTAAATGTGCATGTTCAATGTTGCGTCTACTAGTCTATGAACAAACATCTATTCAACTAGGACTGTAGGGGTTCTGGAACAGGTTTGGGTTCAAGAAATCAGTATACCGTATCAGGCCAAGCGTGAAGATGACCTAAACTTGCAGCACATTGTTGTTCTAGAAAGGAAAGCAAAGCTCTATTTAACTACTCTAAGTTTTCCTTTCCGTGCACACACAGTGGTTGTATGTTATTACTCTCTAACCAATTTATTATGTCCATAGTTTAAAAAATTGGACGAGAAAGTTTAACTAAAAAGCTCCAGGTGGCTAGCTCATTAAAATTCTTTGAAATATTTGATACCTCTAAAAGTGTAAATTTTATTTATGATATTCTCTGGTTCGATTGATTAAACCATCAAATCAGCAGATCCTTGATCCAATCTCCAAACTAATGCTTTGTCTATAGGAATGTGTATGATTTGATATTGTAGCGAAAGATGATTACGCTCACCCGCGTATGATTTGATATTGAAACTAGGAATTGTTGATTGAATATCAAGGATGAAACTACTTAAAGGCACTATTTTCTAGTGTCTACGAGGAAGTTGTGAAATCTGCACCAAGAAGTTCTAGGTTTGCACATTCTTTGCCTCTCTTCTTGAGCTCATTTTGCAAAATCAATGTCTACTTGGAATATGTAAGCGCACATATGAAACATTGAAGTACATTCATGTTTTTTTTTTAATTTTATTCCAAATTTCGACTAAAGAATGTTGTCTTATCACATCCAATATGCTGAATTATGTAATGCTAATTTCCTATTTTTCTTATGGCAGATTGCTAAAGTTGGTGATCGTTTGTTGTTCCTTTGAAATTGGACCTGAAAATCCAGGACGGAATACTCAGAGAGATACAACTTTTGTTCTTATGGCAAATTCCAAGTAATGACATAATAAACAGTAATTCCATTGTGAAACTATTTATTTTTATTTCATCGAAATTAGCATTGATTTCTCACCTACTTTAATTTTGTGCCTTTGACATTGAAGATCGTTTATACTATCAAAACTTAGCATCTCCCACTTCTGGATCTTCAGTTTCGCAGTAAGTTGATCTTCATATTTTTTTCCCATTCGTTTTAAGGATGTGAGATTAGTTTTTCTGTCAAATTAACTGAACCTCCGTGGAGTGTTCCCATATTTGATTTATGATCTATAGCTGTGATATCAAAATGTTAAAGATGGTGGAGTGAATGTTAATGTTGATCCTTCGTGACAGTCCAGAAAGTTAGAACAAACCAGGGCTTAAGCATCTCATCTCGTTTCAGCTTCAATAAATCCTAATAATACATGCACAGATAGCGATTATGAAAACATAAAAAATAGTATTTTTTTTATTGGAATCCTGATTTGAAGATCTCTTGCTTAGTGATGTAATTCATTGACTGTTTCTCATTCTAATATCATATGTTTTTTCACATTGGTCGAGAATTACCAAACATAGAATGAAGATGTGAGTGAATCAGTCCTCTCTTTTGGGAGGTCGTTCAACTTTGTCCTATCAACTCCTCCTTCCCCACAGTGTGGCTTCAATGTCTCCTTGCTTGACTGCGGTGCGGTACACAAACATTTCTCATCTACCTGTACTTTCCGAATGAGTTCAAATTGTATTATGCTCCCAATGCTGCTAACCTGTTTGGCTTTTTTTCCCTTTCTCAAGCGAACACTCGTTTAAAAAAAACTAATCCAAAAAAGCACAGACAAGGATTTTTTTTGTTGAAAAATCTGATGCAGACGAAGGGGGGAAGTGCTGGAACGTGCTTGTTACTATCAGCATTTGGAAGATATATATATATATTTATATAAGCATTTTGGGTACATTAGCGATTGTCTAAGCAAGGATCTAGGAAAAGTGACCATAGGAAACAGAACAGTGAATGGTTTGCTGGAAAGTGTTTTGAGATTTTGAAGGCAAACTCCTATATGTTCTTTGTGATTGTATTTATTGTATTACTATTACCCAGCTAGAACAAGAACATCTTTGAACCTCTTTTCTCATGTAATTAAATCTGTTGTTGCATGATAAAAAAAGCTTGATCATTAATTTGCATGTACAACTTGTTTCAACTAAGCTTGCAAAGGGGATTGATTACTCATATATATATATATATATATAGATAGATAGATTAATTTCTACGTAATTCTCTGAATATCTAAAAAATTAATAGCTCTAATCGTTAGCAGAATCATGTAAAACTTTATGAGTAAATTTAATCTGACATTTGTGCTGTAGCCGAGTTTGGTGTATTGTCGTGTATTATTTTTGAATATTGAATACCAAAGATTAGTATTCAAAGATAACTAAGTAGTTAAGTTTGAACGAAAAGGAGAGTGTGAATGGGTTTGGCCGATTAGGGATTGAAGCTGGCCTGTTGAACACTCCCACAGGCCCCTCTTCTCCGAACGCAGGCCGCCGGAAATGTTGTCAACGCACACGCAGCTCTCCTCTGCTTCATCATTATTCCTCTGTTGTTCTAGTTATCTCATTGCTGGAAGTGTTTCTCTTCATCTCCGTCTTGTGCGAATCGTTCTCGTGTCCCTTTGCTTCATTTGGAAAGTAAAGGTTTGAGCTGGTGTTTCTTGAATATCGAGTAGAGTTTAGTTCCACATCGGAAGTTTTTATTGACGTAGCACGTTTTATACTTCAGTCTTTCAGATTAACCTTATCTCAGTAGACAACCGATAAAATTGAAATGATACAGAAAAATTGTCATAAGCAAATGACATGCATAAATAAACGGTTCCATCTTTCTTTTTGTGTTCTTTCCATCATACTAAGATCAACGTTGGTGGTGGATGCATGCTTACAAGTTGAGAGCGTGGAGTGCTGATTACGACTTTGAGGTCTCTTTGCTCTAATTAAATTGCTGTTTTAGTTAATCTCAATGGTTCTTTCTTTATTTTCGTTACTAGTTTTCTAGCATCTTTCTTTTCTTAATATGGCAAGTAAAGTTAACTATGAGCAGACAAGAGGAGTATATCACGTATTATATTCGGTAAGTTCTTTTCGGCTCTGCCCTACTGAATCTCATGTAAAACAAAAACAGGCCATCACTGGACACTATTCAGTCACCAATGACTGATAAATAACTAAAAACAGGCCAAACCAAGGAAAAAATGAAACTGAATCTCATGTGAAACATCAAATTTGCTTCCAATTTTCTAATAGCTTATGTTGTATCTTTCAAATGAGCTGAATTACTTATCGTTAAGTTCTTGTTTTTCTTATGACAAATCTTGTTAAAGCTGGTGATCATTTGTAGTTCATATGAAATAGAAGCTGAAAACACAGGAGGAGCCATTCAGATTTGGAAACTCATTGCATCTCTTCCAAGGTGAATTTTCATTGGGAATGAATATTTGGTTTCAGGACTGTTGGGTTTGACCATTACGTACAGAGTCAATTTAGAGGGCACGGGCTTCTTTGCAGAACCCTTAGAATAACTTAAACTAATATTGAAAAAAAGAAAAGTTCCATACCTATCGTTCCGTTCAAAACATTCCAGTTCATAAATTTATTTGTTTTTTGATTCATAACACGAAAATTTGTGTCATTTATTTGATGATTCAATTAATAATGTTAATAATCTTCATTTTAACTTGAAATTATTAATGGTCGTTATGTAATGGCTCCAAACCCTCCACACAATTAATTTTAGCAAATAAAATAATCACTCTAAATTTCGTAGCACCCTTAATTCAGAAATAACTACTGGACGAGTTTCAAATTATTTTGCTATTAAATGAAATATCGATTTAATATGTAAAATGAAATGATAAATTTTTATTAAAGTATTTTAAAAAGTAACTCCGGAGATTAAATGGCATTTTGCTAAAAGGAAAACTTAATACAATAATTTTATTGTTTTACAACGATAGCATTAAGCATCAGAGACTGATACTTGTAATTTTATCATGACAAGTACTGACTCCACTTTAGCATGCAATTAAGTTTACTGGCCGCAAATGCATGCGTTTAAACGATAAGAAAACCCTAACCAGAACGAACGCCAAGCTACAGTTGCAAGCGCGGGAATAAGATTTACACATTTTTGCCTGCGTCCAACTTAAGCAAGCTTATTCATCACGACGGCAACATAACTTTAGGATACTAGTTGGGAAAAATCCACCATGAATCAATCTGCTGTCCAACTCTGTTCGACAATCTCACGCAGTTTTCTGTTGTATTCCCGCTTGTTCTCGCTGAACATTCGCGCAGCTTCAGAATTCGCAGGTGAGTTGGGATTTGGATCACAAAGCAGAGACTGCAGCAGTAACAGTCACTCTGAGTAGAAATTCTGTAACTCAAACAGAATAAATTTTACAATTCCTAAATCATTCAATAACTTTAAAAGACCTACTATGCATGAAAGTAATTACCATGACTCCCTGATCTTGGTGGTTTAAATCCCCCATGGTATTACAAAATATTCTACCAAGTGCACGTTGATATTAAGGAAGTAAGGTAGTTTAACCAATTTATATAAGCTCTGCATCTTGAACTATATCAACTCATTCAACAATCCTTGGGGTACTATTCCAACATCAAACTGAAGGATTCATGAAAATTTTAGTGGTATAATTTCCAGATGCAAACTGCTGATATACGACTCAACCAGAGTTACTCCAGATTTTATTTTCCAATCATATCCTATGATTTAATAGAATCTGCTCCTGAAAAAAGTATTTAGAAGTCTTTAAGTAGAAAAAAATTGGACATATCTGCGGTTAATTTGGCATTTAGATAATCATTCAGGTTAAATTGTAGTATTTGCTTAATCATTCTACTTGTGCTAGAGGATAAAATAACTAAGAAATACTTCTGAGAGCACATCCAAAAATGCATTCTTTGTTAATCAGCAACACTAAGAGTGAGAACGCACGTGAAACATCTAATATACCCTCACATAAAAACAAGTATTAGATCAGAAATTTTAGATAAAACTTTAAATGCACAATCTCAAGCAGCTCAACTTGATTTCTTTATTGAATGTTAGAGGTCAATCATCTTTTTTCATGCCTTATAAATCTGAGAAAAAAATTTGAAACTATAGTTTGTATATGCTGATGGCAGGATCTAGTCCAAATTCGATAGAGTGCACAGTGTTCAAGATATTTTGGTATTTTAATTGCACTAGGTACCAAATAAGTACATTGGCTATTGTTTGGGTCAAGATTGGCAAATCTTGCACAAAATTAAGTCAAACGAGCCAGGAACTGACCATGCTGAGCTATTCTATGCAAATTAGCCACGCACCATTGCATTTTTTGCATATTATACAGATGGCAAATCTGAGGTGGTGATGGTGTTTAGACAACTCTGGATGGAACGAAGGATGAGTCCATAAGATCAACATGGCAGGAGGTCTTCAATGCAATTAACCCATATCAGGTGGAATGTAAATATCAGATTAAATATTTTAGATAACATATGGTAACCATGGTTTAGTCTCTTATCGTGCAACTTGCTTAGTGATCCATAAGAATATATCTCAACCATAATCAATTCTGCCAAAGATTAGGAATTGCTATTTTGGTTATAATAAAGATCAAAAGGACTAATATGCTGGTCACATTGGGTCCAGTGACTCCAGTTTGCAAATTCTATAATTATATTTGCTAACCAATTGACTCTGATGATCGTTTAGGTGTGTTGTTCAGACAAATTATAATCATGGGTTCAAACTTTTGCACATGGAGATCACAATAGTCCATTTTCATGGTAGGTGTGTTGTTGAGACAAATCATAAAAAATCAAACAAAATCTTTGCACAGATGATATCTGAGGCAGAGGTCTTCATCTAATGACGGCAACAACTCCCTGTGATTCAAGAGATTTTCAGAACCAGAGTCATGTTTCCTTAACCTTCTTTCCCTACACGTCTTTCCCAAGTATTGTGACCAAGTTATATTTGAATGGAGCTCTAATTGCCTTCTTGTTCTGTGTAAATTTTAAACTAATCATAACTCGTGTACCTAGTGGATTAGCGTGATGGGTTGTTTTACAGTTCCTGTTAATCCCTCCTTGATTCACATCATTTTTCTATATATATTTAATCCATGAAAAATGCTAAAGAAAGTTGGATATTATTACAGAAGTAGGGTACCTGAATGGAAGTAAGAATAGCAGCAACGTCATATATTGGGCTCCACTGGTTCTGCAAAATATCCAAGCATATACTCCCATCCGCGTAAACTAATCATTTAAGAAGCATTAGCATAACAAAATGATAAAACCAAACATAGATCAAAGATTATGTCCTATAACATTTGAGGTAGGTAGTTCATTAATTATTTTACAAAGACAAAAAAAGAAACCAAATGATATAATATGAATACAATAAAACATAAACAACAACAGATAACAGTGGCGTCAACAAGTTGTGCTCGCCGGGCCCAGTTGGCTAGTTTAGTTGTTGTGTAAGGCCAGATATGGCAAGCCACATCGTTGGCCATTGGTCACACACTATGACATTACACTAATCTGCTCAGAATATTTAAAAAAAAAAATTAAAAATAATTTTTTAATTTTAGGAAACTTTTATATATTTATAGGAAATTTTATAGAGTTTTAAAAAAATTTTAAGGTCAATAAGGTAATTTTAGATTAAAGTTGATCAAAATACCCACAACCAAATCATTTTTGAAAATTAAGGGGCTTTAGTCTTTTTTTATTTATTTATTGGAAATACTCCTAAATCGGCACGGATCGTATCTAGTGCACGGTCAGAGCCCCTACTACTTAGCCTGCCCTGTTGTCCAAGCCAAGCTTGGCACGACTTAAATTTCAGCAGTCATGTCGGGCATGACTCAAAGGGTTTGCAGAGTCACTATAGTACTAGCTTCTTTACTAAAATATTTAATTAAGTTAAAATTAAGGTAAAAAATCTTTAGAATATAATAGAACTTATAGAGAAATATCTCGAATAGTTGGAACAAACAATACAATGATGGCAACAAACACAACAATGATAAGAAAAGATAGATCAAATGACAATACAAGATTATTATCTCTCTCTCTCACACACACACACACAATCTATTGTACCATGCTTCTAGGAGTTGTATTACCATCAAGATATTTACTCAATCTATTATATTGGTGGCTTGACCAGGGAGATGAAAGGGAAAGAAAAAAAACCACTCAGGTTTCATGGTGGCAAAAGGTGATTCGCTCGCCC
Source organism: Kaempferia rotunda (assembly GCA_037177415.1). Classification (NCBI taxonomy): domain Eukaryota; kingdom Viridiplantae; phylum Streptophyta; class Magnoliopsida; order Zingiberales; family Zingiberaceae; genus Kaempferia; species Kaempferia rotunda. Next base: position 2,141,007 of record JBAMIB010000066.1, on the reverse strand, counting down.
CCCAGTGCCTCCGCCAACCCGTCCCAGGGCCGGAGGTAAATCACGGGGGCTACTAGCCCGAACAATGACTAGTGCATAAGGGAGGACAAACACAAACC
>JBAMIB010000066.1:2104400-2125816 GCA_037177415.1 Kaempferia rotunda | reverse complement strand
GGGGGGGGAGGAAAACACGAAGTAGAACGTCTGCTCCAAATAATCGGTGAGATCGAGTGCCGATTCCCGCACCGTGGAGGCCGGCTTCGGATCGTCGCCGACCACCATGTAAACCCTCAAATAGCGCGCCGCACCATCGTAATCGATCCAGACGGTGTGATTGGAAGCGGTCGCCGACGCGGACGCGATCGGAAAATTCAGAGGGGCCGTCTTCGTGGAGTTAACACCGTTGGTATCGAGGCCCACGTGGTTGTCGTCGGGGTCACCCAAATAGGCCTGCCTGACGGTGTCGAACTCGATGGCGACGAAGTGGTTGTCAAGGTTCCCGTTGAGAGTGGCATTGGTGAGGCCGAGGAAGGCACCGTAGCTCCCCGGCGGAGCCGATTCGAGGTCGGAGGAGAGAAGGAATGCTAAGCCCTCTCCAGGAGTCGTGTTGTTCCCGTGCAAGACATTTATTTTGAAGGTGGTGTTGAAGGAGGCGATGCGATTGGCGGTGGCGTCGGAGGTGGAGGAAGAGTTCAGCTGCCAAAGTGTGAAGGGCCTGTTGAGGAAGGCTCGACCGGATTTGTTGACCATAAAATCTTGGGGGTTGTTTATGGAATCAGGGGTGAGCCGGATGGCCCCTCAGTTGATGTCGGCATCGAATAGCCGGAGATCGGCACGGTCGTCGTCGATGTCGAAGTAAGGGAAGGCGGCGGAGTAGATGTCATCAGCGCCAGTAACAATCTGAGATCGGACAGAGAGGGAGTGGAAGAGGAAAAGGAGGAAAAAGGAGGCGGCGGGGAGGCGGAGGAGAGGCGGAAGAGGGCGGCGGCACATGTTCTTGGAAAAGGAATAACGAGAAAAGAGTAAAGGATAGTTTGGTCGCTGCCATTTTTATATAGCACCCGAGAAGGTCCCACGGGCGGTTCCTTCGACTCTCTTTTATTATTAAAATATTGGCAGAGGCGAAGGCTACCAGGAAACTACAGCTCAGCCAAGTCTAAGCCGATTTAATAATATAATATACATATATTTGCATTCTACTCCCTTCTATTATATTCATTTTTAAAAGTGCCCTCTATTGCATTAATAGTCTTTTTCATGTTTTTTAAATTTCAAAAAATAAATAAATGGAATAAAATTTCTAAAAAGACCTACATAAATTTATTTTATTAAATTTGCTTCGGAATTCAACTAAAATTTTGAGTACTTGAAACGTGGTCATCGTATAACGCATCACTGCCCACAATTCAACGTGTTGACTGTTTACCAACTCCGAATCACGAATAATTTAAATTTTCTATTTAGTTTCAGTTTAATTTACATTTTTTTTTACATTAATCAAAGATTGAATATTTCGGGAGCAGGATGAAAATTGTTGTGGTAAAATTCGGATGTTTACTGTCGAAAATAAAAAATAAATCAACCATTCTTCGGCCCGGCCCATGTTTTTTAATTTCGGGTACCAAAAATAATTTATTTAGGGTGGTGACTGGTGCTCAAAAGAAAGAGTGCAGGAAATTTAATCAAATTAAATTCGTTATTTAAATAGTTCAACAATGTCTCTGAGTCCCCGTGCAATCGATTAGGAGCCTGTCAGTAAGCTCAAGAGCCTAATCGATTGATTGATGCACTACACGAAAAGGTTTGAAATATGAAAAATGAAATTGACTTGAAAGACTGAAACAAAGTGCAAAGGCCAGAAAAACATGTAGAAATTAAATGGGAATCAGAATGATTTCCACAAGAATTTCGATGAAATTGGAAATGATCGATGTTCTTGATTCCATGACCGGCGCTGGGACGTGCGAATTGTCTTTTTTACCACATGATTCCATTACCGGCGATCAGAAAGGCGCCGGCGGCGGAGGCAGCTTCACCCTTCCGAAAGGGCTGCTAGTTGCAGCTGGGTTAGTGTGGCCGCTGCTGCTTCCATGGCCGCGGTCTCCGGCGGAGGTATCCTCGTGAGTTTCCACCGGGAGCCGCTCGTACACCGCATTCGAGAAGGTGGCCGCCGTGAGCACCACTGGGCCAGCGGCCACCAGGGGCCCCGCCACGCAGCCGCCCACCACCTGGCCCTGCCCTCCCGCCAGGAACACGCTCAGTCCTCCCGCGCCCGGCGGCGCCGGGGGAGGCAGCACCGTTCCCGTCAACGACAGGATCTCGAACCGCCCCCTGAGAACGGTCGCGGACGTTGCCTGAGGCTGGTGCAGTGCGACGTCAGAGACAGCTCCGTAGCCACTGAGAACGCTCACCCCGCGCCCCCTCCGGCGCGCGTACTCGGTGACGCTCCCGACCACGTCGGCGCCGGCGGCGACCTCGATGACGTGTGAGCGGAGTGAGTTGGGCGTGTCCTGCGCGACCACCACCGGGGCCTTGGGCTTGTTCTTGGAGCCAGGGGGGCGGCCGCGTGGGCGGCGTAAGGCCGAATTCGAGGCCGGACGGTCGCCTCCGGCGGGAACTTGGTCGGAGGGGCATTGCTCGTGCGACGGCTTCGAATCCTCGGGCGGCTGCACGTCCGCGGAAGGAGGCAGCGTTTGGCCGCCGAGAAGGTAATGGAGGTAGCGCGACGACTCGATCCCGCCGCCGGCATTTCCTCGGCCGGATTCAGCTCCGGCCATGGCCGGCGCATCAACTCTCTCCCACCAATTGTTCGCAAGCTGTTCACCCTATCTTCTCAACGTCGCACTATGCTTCACCACTCCCGCATCAATCCGACGACAAAAAAAGCAACAGAGTCGCAGAGATCACGCCCCTCCCTCCGCCATGATCTGCAACCTCGAGAAGGGCATTGATTGCAGCGGGTGGATAAGCGAAGAAAAAGAAGCTCCAAACTCAGAGCGGTGCCGGCGTGGAGGCTGACGTGGGCGGGGAAGATTGGAGGAGACGATTGAGGCCACGCGGGGGCACCTGGGAGGCCAATGGGTGGGCTGGCCCACTCCATGTGGGACGAAGCGGCACGTGAGGATGCCCAGTCGGCACATTCCACGTGGCCATCGCCATGTCCGCTACAGTAGCGTCTGATAGGGAGTCGAAAATTAACAAAGTTTTTGAAAAGAAACTTGTGTATATATTAATACGATCATAATTATTAAATAAGTTTAGTTTATAAAAATTATTCATAAATAATTCATAATTTTTGTTCATGTGCTGAAAGTTATTTATTCTGTCTTTTTAATTTATTCATTTAATTGACTTTGTATCTAGTCCTATCCTAACTTGGTATCACTTCTCCTTTGATAGTGTGGCACATACACCTACAATTTGTCCCCTCTCCCAAAATGAACCTTCAAGACTTGTCGAAATGTGAATGCACGGGGCCTGTAGGCGGTCTTCGAACTTAAATGACATGTCGATTGTGACACCATGATCGTCGTCGCGATCATCCACAGGGATCATCGATCATCCCTCAAGTTGTCTCTTACTCATTCAAGATGGTACACCTCCCTTTGTCAATATAAGTGCCGAGTTGTCTCACAGCCTACCCACCCACCCTAGATCCAATCAACCTAACAATTCAATCCTTTTGAGAAAAATGGAGGGGAAAAAAAAAGGCAATTATAAAAAATATTTAATACGGTCGATGCTAATGAACCAATTTTAATACAAGATGTTGATTGAGGTATTGGAGATACTGTCGGAGAAAATAAAATTTATAGAATTTAAATTGCTAAATATATTTTAAAAAAATAATCATCCGTCGAGATAGCCTTGACTTGCTGTATGGGAAGTCTCAATGACTACGTTACCTAGTGCTTGAAGTTGACCTAGTTGAGTTCGAGCTGGTCGAGTGGGATGGCGAATCAGGGAGGATAGAACTCGATGTTGTGCCTCAAAGTTATGTTAGATGTATGTTTTTCAAAATACAATGGGACGATCACATTGACAACCAAGCATTGATTGTATATAGCGAGCCAACAGAGTGTGTACCTGAATATTATTATGAAAAGGATGTTAAGGCGAACTGAGTTTATGCTCGGCATATTTATACCATTTGCAAGTATGATAAAATGTCAGTTGATCCACCTATTTGACATTAACAATGTGCAAATCGTGGTCGCACATAAATCACCTGAGGGTTCAATACAATCCCTATCTTATATTTGTACCTATTGCAAGGCTACTATGAATAAGAATCAATTACAAATTCATTGGTTATGATTCAATACCTTCGAATCTTAATTCCTTAAAGTGGGACAAAACTCTCCTACACATGCTAGACTATTTCTGTACACCTTTTATTTCCATTCAATTTCCAACAAATGGTTTGATGACCTGAGAAGTTGTCGATTTCATATTTTGGTAGTTGATCTTTATGTTATATAGTGTACCAGTAATATTCATGTTATTTTTGTTTTCCTTCAAAATGTTGACAGAAAATGTAACAGAGATCCTTATATATTGCACATGTTTAAGTGAGAGGAGAATTAGACATCTTGTTTGTAGTGTTTACTCAATTGAAACAAAATTATAATCAATTAATAAGGAACTTTTGATTAGTTGAAATGAAATAAGAATGGTCCTCTACGAATTTTGATTTTCATATTCGCATAAATATACACAATTTAAAATAATATACCATTCCATTTCAGTTAATCTATAATTCAAGAATCATCACTTAAATGTAAAATAGATATTGATGAAATACATGGATTACGAATGTTAGGGCACAAGGATAGGTATTGAGTGAAGCTAGTGGGTTTAAATGGTTCAAACAAGACAAATGAATTCCAAGCAATACAGCACAGAAGGTAACCATGAAAATATGAATAAGATATAACAGGCTACAAGGTTCGATAGCATCACAAAAGCACATAAGATGAAATTGTTGATGTTCAAGAAGTTCAATGAAGCGGCTGGATAACATTCTAATCTATAAGAAGCAAAAACATCCCAACAAAAACCTCAACCAGCCATCATTTAAGAATACTCAGTAATAAGCAAAGTCCACATTGTCTCACCCTTGTTTCTCCTCCCTTTCCCGGTTCCATCGCTCAATCTTAGCTCTTCGTTCCTCGCTTCCTTCCCTTACTGGACTCTTTATGCGTCTTGGACTTCCATGTCTCCGCCTTCCTCCATCTCTTTCGTAGCTTCCATGTCTGTCCCCCCTCCTCTGCCCGCCATCACGATAATCTCCTCGATCACGAAAATCACCCCGATCAAAGTCACGTGAATTCTTCTTATGATATGGGCTCGGACTATGACTGCGGCTTCTACTTCTTCGCATGCCTGTTCTTCGATACCGACTAAATAATTTCCTGCGCAGTTCCCTACCAATTTGCTTCACATGCATAAAATTGCAATATCCACCACGGTTGCAACTATTTTCTTCAAACTGTCGACAAGTAGCTTCCCTAAAGTCTGTGACGGGAGAGAAATCCACTATTATAGGGCGTCCTGAGTAGAATCGTCCCTGTAAGGCCCTCATAGCAGCAGCTGCTTGATCCTCTTCCCTATATTGAACATAGACATTTCCAATCATATGGTCAGCAAGGTTGTCACATACATTAAGACTCTCAACCTCACCAAACTTGTAAAGCTCCTCAAAAATGTCCTCATAAAAGTCCTCAAAGTGCTCTTGGATCTTTTGAGGATCAATTGGCTGGCCCTGAGCATCAACGCCTGGAGTAATCATGTCAGGTCGATGATACATATTGGAGAGCAGTAAGGTTGGTGATATAGTGGGGCGGTTGTGGAGCCGTGAGCACCTATCCCCATGCCTGCAAGCTCCAATTTTGAAATAAAACGGGCAGTTCACCCTATCCTTTTCTGTGCCAAAGATTGAAGCCAAATGCTCCGCCATCAAAACCAAGCTCCAGATCAGTCTCTACAGCTTCAAGAATACCTGCCACAACAAGATCAGAACTCTTCCTTATTAGCACTCCCAAAAAAAAAAAAAAGGATTCAATAAGACAAAAGTTAATCAATATCCGAGAAGATTAAAATTTCCGTTACATTTACATACCTCAGTTCCTATCATCATCTAATAGAAGAACTGATTATTATCTCTTATGGTATATGTCCTAAATGCCAAAACAAAGGCCCTACACAGCTGAAACAGACATTTAAAAGAGTTAACAACCCTAGCGTGAACATTTACATCCACAAAAGTCTAAAATCGACGAAGGCCAACTAAGAAAACAAGTTTTTCCGCCCTAGGACAACGATCTCGATTGATACCTTTCGACGGCAGCAGACATCGAAACCCTAGCTATACCAAAGCCATCAAGCGTTTAAACGATCAAGACGGACAAGACCATAAATTAAGGATTCGAAGGAAGCGTCAACGTACCAGACGGAAGAAGGCAGGCAGGCGAGCGAAGAGCAGAACGGGGGTACCGGATCCGTCACGCGAGCAAGCGCAGAGGGTTTCGCAGCGTCGAGGGTTCCAGAAGAGCGGTGATCCAGTCGCACCAGCGGTCCGCACCGGTTCATAAATAGTCCCCGTTGCCAACATGACCCGAACCGGGTCCGGAGCTTCGTCGTTTATACGCAGTCTTGGGCCGGTATTTAGGCTCGTTAATGGTTGGGCTTCCTTGTCATTCCGCAATATTAACGGACTAATAAAACCGGTTGATCACTTTATTCTTTTTCACCCCTGAGAATTTCAGGTTTTTCAATTTTCATATTTTTTAAAATACAAAAACAAATTTCAGTGAAATGGGAGTTGGCGAGACAATTGAAACACCGGAACAGATATCTTTAAAAATTCAAGGGTCAATTTCTCCAGGATGAAGAGAGGGAGCCAAGCGTAATATAAGAGATCTAGAAGGGCCACAATGAAAAATGGTATATTTTGAGATAATTCAAAAGCACTTTCAGGAAATTCACATTTATTTCGAGAATAATAAATTTTACAGGAAATTCTTGGAATGGAGAAATCATTTCATCTTAAAATAAAATATCGCATTCGATAATTCAAAACTCTTACAGCTAATTTTACATATTTGCTTAGGAAGGTACTCCAGCCGGAGACTGCAGTGGCTCCTCCACCTGTGGCAGTGACTCCCAATCCACCTCCTTCAGCATCTTAAACCTCTCGTCTAGGGTTATGAAATCAGCTTGTGGACTGATTGCTCCACAGGTACCTGCTTTATGTATCAGAATTATGCTTCCTCCCATGTCGGGGCCGTGTAATTTTCCGGTGAGCAATACCCGAATAGGCATAAAGAGAGATTTCCCCTGTTGGAAGATCCCACGGAAGGATCAGATAAATGCACAAAAATGATCAGACCATATTACATGACAATGCTAGCCACTAGACAGCAATGGCATTAAGAACAAGTTGCAAAATCCTCTATTTAGCATCGTACACTGAATTCTGGCGTAGTTCTTAACATTCATGTTGGTGAATAGAAATATAATCGACATGAAAATGAAACAAGGCTTTATTTTTTCGAAGAGCCATTTGCATGATTGCCCAGGAAAAACATGGGGCAGAATAGCATTAGTTAGAAACTTAATAGCAAAATCCATCTAAGTTGGACCTGACCTTGCGTTTTGAAGACTTGCCAAAGCTTTTCACCCATTTCTGCCAACCAGCATGGCCTTCCTCCAGCGCTTGACGGAGCTCTCCACTTTCATAAGCAGATATCAAGTTAGCAGCCACCTCCGAGAGCTTATCTTGAACAACAGGTTTGCATTCATCACTGTAAATTCCATAATTCATGCTTTGAGAATACGATATTCAGAAAAATAAACACTAAAACTGAAACAGCGAGGACAAAATACTTTAATGAGGATGGAAATCCATGTGACCAGCTTATATCTGAGTCGAGGAAGGTACAGGAGGGATATTTCTTCTAGCTAACTATATGAGCCTGATACATGCTTCGACGAATCTAAAGAAATAAACAATACTGTAATATAACACATTACCTGACTAAAGTCGAGTGCAGTGGATACGACAACAAGTTTTGTAGAGCCTTTTCTGCATCAGACACTAACTCAATCGCATCCTTTAACAGCTCTGTTGCGCCCTGTAGAGTGAAATTTGCTGCTAGAGTCACCCAGCTCTCAGTTAAAATCACTCTTTCTTTATAATGAAAGTGAATTCGATAGTCCTGCCACTTACAAATATACCCGTGTATGAAACTATTGGGATCCCTTCAAGATAGATAATCGGCTAGTGCATAAGGTGTTATCACTATGAGGTCTAGAGGTCAAGAATGACTAGTAGTCAGGTTACTGCCCTCCCTCATGTATTGGTCACTGCACGGAATAATAGCCACCTATGATTTACTTCCCTTCACGTAAACTAGGAATGAGCTGTGTGAAGCACTTGGGGTGAATGTTATCATCATTTGCCTCTGTGTACGAATCTATTGGGGAAAAACATTGAAATAATTTAATATCCTAGTCCAAATATAATGGTCCAGAACTCCCAACATCCAGTCCATAAGTTACCACAAACGCAGTATAATTTCAAGAATAGTAGTACATGGGGTCACAAGCAAAATCCAGGTCCACAGCAAGCAACAGTTTACCAAAATAGTACTCAACCAGCACCATGAATCACAAACGTCTGGATATTCTAATAGTATGAGAAATGCAGACAACTAGTATCCTTCCATAAATGCTGAATGTGTAAAATAGCAAAGCATACGATCTATATTTTAACTGGAAACTCATATCTTTGCACTAAATGACAAAATGCAACCACCTTAACAAATGCACCATCAGATTCTAGGAGAATTCCTGTGGACTTCCACCGATCTCCGAAAATTGAGATCAATTCTTCTGGAGGAAGAGATCTTAAATGCTGCCCATTCATCCACCTAATTGAGTATGAACCATTTTAGATTAATAAAAAAGAATATTTGTTGTTACGTGCATAAAATTATACCATTATCAAATCTAAGTCTCACAAGAAAGCAATTATAAACACAATAGCTACATTCTTGTAACAAAAGCATCAAATATTCAGAGGTTTAACACAATAAATACAAACAAGAAAGAATAGCTATATCCTTTCCAGAAATACAGCTTCAGAAAGCTTTGTGTACAGCAAAAACAAGCTCAAATTAATACAAACCTGAGAAAGATCTGACATTTTGCATGTAATTGTCATTCAAAAGGAAGATAAAACCATGAGAATGCTTTAACTTTTATTACCTTAACTTTGTTCCATCAAAGATTGCTCCACTTTTATTAACACGGCTAATGGAGAATTTCTCGACTGCAAAATTACAGGAATTCATAAGTTAACAAGCCACCACAGACCAATTCTTAATCCAAGCATGCCAACAAAATGTGTCAACAAAGAGAAAGGAATAATCTACCAAGCTGATTGATGGTGAAGAATTCGTTTTCTGTCCCATCACCCCAACCTAATAGTGCCAAGTAATTCACCATTGCCTGGGGCAAATAACCCATCTCTCTAAACTGTAAAAGGAAAACATCATATATAAATTGGCATCATGTAAGCTTCTCTATACTGAAATAAATTAACAGGTAAGAGCTTGATACCTGCCCTACAGATGTTGCACCATGACGTTTTGATAGTTTACTTCTATCTGGGGCAAGAATTAAAGAGACATGTGCAAAAGAAGGCATTGAAAATCCAAGTGCCTGAGATAGATAATGATGCCCAAGTGGATATTGAATCAATTATTGAGAGAATATCAAAAGGGCAACATGAGCATAAAACTTACTTTGTATATAAGTGCTTGTCGCAAGGTGTTTGGTAAATGTTCCTCAGCTCTGGTATATAATAAAATAAGGATAGAGGTTTTGTAGGGAAAATTCTTTACACAGTTCAAATTTTTAAAAAGTTCGTTTTAGGAATCACCTTATGACATGTGAGATACGCATAGTAGCATCATCGACAGTGACACAGAAATTGTATACAGGCTGTCCATTACTCCTCATAATCACAAAGTCACCAAGTGTATCCAGGTTCCAACTGACCTTCATAATACTATCAAATCAATTAACAGTCACCATACAAACAGCAATAAAGAAAATTGGAGGTATATATGATGCTTCAGATGAAAAGTAATCAGAAAAAAAATCATCATTGCAATGTGCAAGTCAATATAGAGCTTACTTCACCACGGATAAGATCTGTGATCTTCAGGATTCCTTCTTTGGGTACGCGGAAGCGGTATGTGTATGGTGTACCTTTTGCCAGCTCCTCCTGAATTTCCTTGTCTGGAGCTGTGCCCCACTTTCCCGTGTATACTGGTGGCAGTTGCAACCTTTTTGCTATTTCCTTCATTTGTTCAAGTTCCTGCAACAATGTCATTCCTAATCAGGTCGAAAGTGACTTTTCAAACAAAATTTGGCAGAATTTTTAAGAGCAACACCACTCAGGACCACATATTCTAATGTCCACATCTAGCTTCTATTCCAGCAAAATCATCATGAAGCATCAACCAATTATTCAGATAAAGCTCCAAATTATCGTATAGATGACAACATAGACATAGAAGAATTTTATTTCCAAATTATAGAATATGATTCCTTTACAACTACAGCATTATTTATGTCAAGAAATTTCTTCACTTGCCATTTTATGAGTTCATTATTTCTTTATACAAATTCCAATCAAATTAAATGTAAAGAAGATCAACCTTGTAAGTTCTGAAAGATACGAGTCAAACTAATCAACTAGCCTAATATAGATAAGCCAGCTGGGAATTAAGGAAATATGAGTATACAAATGCATGCCATGTGTATAGTGCCATATGAGTATACATCTTTATATGACGATGCAAAAACAAGTTTCTAAGTTTCTGACATATCATATTACATTTTATAAGCCTACTTTTGTACTGAAATTTCTGGTAAATTAAACATGATATAAATTTCCAAACAGCTGGGTTTCTGTGGTTTTCTAAGAATTATGCCATGTCTAGCATCTGCTGTGTTTACTCAGACAAAAGTAAGAAAGGAAAAAAATAAAATAAAATCATCAATTAATCCTATATATTGGAAGAATTAGAAAGGAGAGGCAAAAATTTACTTCCATCAATTTCTCTACTTGATATTGACCCAAATTGGTTGGAAATGGAGGGAAATGAAGTCTACGCATCTAATAAGCACAAAAGTAATTAATATTATTTCTTTTTTAGTAAACAAGAAGAATAAAATACAGTAGAAACAAAATAATGTAATTCATTTCCTTTATTTTCCTTTCAATTAAACTATTTTATTCCTCTCCTCCAAGTAACCACAACATTAGTTTTTCATAGTTACACTAAAATTATTTTCTTAAATTATAGTAGACTAAATATGTCTAAAAGACGGACAATTGCTTCAAGTGGTAAGCAAGCTAAATATGAACTTTCTGCCAAAGGTCAGGATCCATATAATGGTACTACTAGGAGGGGTTTAAACCTGTTGATCCCACCCCTAAATGGGAATGATCTCACATCCAATGTGGTGTAGGGGCACCTCATGGTCAAAGACAAAAAAATGTTTAAAAGTTGTTTTTTTTAAATAACAATAATTAGTTCCAACTACATACTGGTTGGAACTAAACATTCTTGTAGACGGCATTAACACATCGCACCTATTAAAAGAAGCATCACAACATATAATTGGCGATGCAGCCACTGATAATAATACCCAGGATTGGTTCCGATCGTAGCTTCTAATGACCCTCATATTTTCAACCTTAATATTTACAAGTGTTGACATTGTGAACAAACATCATGAAACTGTCAGATATCAGATAAATCATAAAGACAAATCACATGATTCACATCGGGCCTAACTACCACTCTAACCCAATGTCATTATGCTACTGGTCTAAAACGTTCTATGCACCAAGTCTCCAGCCAATGAAAAGATAGGATGAAATTGTAATCACGTAATTACGTGGGCTCCCTTCAAATCAATCACTCCGCTTAGACATACTAACACATTAGGCCAAGCAAGGTGAGGAAAAATCTCTCCTTTGTCTCTTTTTGTCTAGAATTTTGTATTGTGGGCACATTCCACTCTCCTCTTTCTTCCCAGACTCCAAGGATCCTTTCAGCTATCCTTTTCCTTCTAAATGCTTAGAAGAACCTTCCCAAAACATTTGACTCTCTTTATGAAATCAGTCAGATGCCATAAGCCAGACTAATATTGGAAAAGGTCAATCCAACTTTTACCAAGAAATTGGTTGCCTCATAAACATTCATGGAGAAATTTAAAGAGCTAGAGATCTGAGAGATTTTCTTAGAGATGAGATATGCTCCATTATAAAATAGATATAATTGATTGAACTTTAATCAATTGACAGTGGCAAATAATGAAATCAGTTGAAATTTAGTCAGATAGGTTAAATTTGGAAAACTCGACCAATCTAGCACTTTCTGCCTATCTCAACTCGAATCCTTGCTAATGTGCACGGCAAGGGGTGTGAATCCTCATTGCTCTAATTTTAATATGTTAGCCACAACACCACTTAAGATTTGTCACACAATCTATTGGCTAAAGGATTCAACACCTTTTCCATCTCTTTCTCTAACCTAATGGCAATTGAGAGAGAATACAATATCCGCTTGTTCATAATGGCCTCATAACATCATATATGTACAAACTCGATTAGATGTGATTAAGATCCCAGCAAAACTATATATCACAGAATTCTAATATATTGTTATTATTTATCAATTCTATGCCAACAAATATAATTATTTATCTATAAGTAATCGAATAGCATTTAATATTTAAAAATATGATATTAATAATTTGTACTATTAATACAAACTTTATTAATATTAATTTGATACTATTTATATGAATTTTATTAATATTATTGATTATTTGTATTCTATAATTAGGTTATTAATAATACAGCATTTAGTAAATATAATCAACAATAAATCTTTATTATGACTAATCATTGACGATGCCTTCTTCCTAGCTGAAAAAGAACTTGGAAGTTGCTGCTAAGGTCCTAGTCCTACATTCCAAATCTGTCTTTACCTAAAGGAAGCATGCTCCCATATACACATTTATATATTAAATAATAAGGATCATGACATGTGACCTTCCCCTTTCCTAAAAAAAATTACAGTGAAATATCATTTGTTATCTGATCTCCTATCCCCGCATATGACATTATTTGACTATTCTCTTTTCTAAAACTTTTCATGATGATTCCAATTTCACCAATCCTATGGTTTTAATATAGAGAATACTTGGATTTTTTTTACCATTCAATCGTGACACCAATACCGATTTTAACAATCATGTATAAAACCATTAAATAGGACACCAAATCTTTCTAGAAAAATTACCTTGTCAACACAACTACAATCTAATCAAGTAATTAACTCCCAATCAAATATTTGGAAGCTAATGGTCATTATGCTTGAGAAACATATTTTAATCTAGAAACAAAATCATCAATAAAATTGCAATTGCCTATCAGTTGTAGCCTTCTTCATGATGAGAGGGTTTTCCACTCTGAAGATAATTATATTTTTCCCAAATATTTTATTAGGACATCTTATATCATATCACATATAGCAGTATACATATATATAGTTAGAGAAATAAACATACTAGTAAAAAACTATGACAAAGGAAAAACACAAAACAGCAGATGAGTAGTTTGCTTAACATATCACTGTGATGAATAAACACTATAGAACAAATTAAAAAAAAAAGAAAACAAAAGCAACAAAAAAAATATACAAATTCAAGTTGTTACACATGATATTCAAGTATATTGATCATTTCTGTTCTTTTAGAAAACAGAGATGACTTTCTAGCTTTAATGCATATGAAACAAGCAAATGCATGAGATAAAGAAAGTGCAGCATTTGTCAAACAAATAGTTTTATTTAAGAGATTATCCACTAGCAGTTTATTCATATATGGTGTCTGAGTCAATGTAGTTATTTTGTTTCTTTCAAAGTAATTATGTCATTTTTAAAAGCCTTCTGTAAACCCCATCCATATGCAGCTATTTAACTAACACATACTGTGTGCAGAATAGAGTTCCATTTGTGACCATTTGGTAACTACCTCATTAGAACAGAAACACCTATAAACAGTGCCAGATTCCAACAACTTCTCAGCATATTCTTTGTACATGGAGTTCCGTTCTGATTGTCGATAAGGACCATATTCTCCACCCGCACCAGGGCCTGCAAGATTATGAAATGTTAAGTGACATCTAAAGCAACAGAAAGAAATTTATCAATGCGCAGCATCCCACACAATAGCACAGAGATTAAGGTCTAGGAGATGACAATATATTGAAATTTTACTAAATTTTTTATTTAGTGTTGGTTACTGCAAAGATCCATCTTTTAATTGGAAAAGGTTGAATAATAGGTACCTACAATAGGAAATTCCGAGACTTTTTACTTGCATATCACATGAAAGGAACAATATGAACCTATCACAATAGCACACAAATATGAAAAATACTTAAGATAATTTGCGTAGTCATTAACATAACCGAGATAGATCCCACGAGTGTTCATGCCCAGATGCACACCACTCTTGAAACATAGAAAGAAGCATAGTTTCATTACCATTACAAATGAAACCTCTACTTAAAAATTTTAACAGATAGCAGTATAGCACTGAATCTGAGGATCTAACCTAGGTATTAGTTTGCAAGTACTGATGAAGGAAATGCTTTGCAGTGAGTATTGGTGAATTTGGTCATCAAGTAATCATGCGTTGCCTCAATCAGGTTGAAGAAAAGATTAAAAATAAATCTGTGTCATCCAGACATTTTAGCAAATAGGACTGTAGCAGTAACATGGGCAAGGCAGATGGGTGACATGGTTTGCACTGCATTAACATGAATAGATTCCTTTTTTACCATGCTATGATTGATTTAAAAATTGAAAGGTGAATCTGAAAATAAGGTGAAATATAATGAACAGAAAGTCACTTCAGCCGATAAAAAGGTACAGAAACTGAGTATGCCCACCTTCATCCCAATCAAGACCAAGCCAAGATAAATCATTCAGCATCGCTTCTTCTGATTTCCTGGTAGATCTTTCTAAATCAGTGTCCTCAATTCGCAGAACAAACTTCCCACCTTGAGACCTGTAAAGGATTTGATCAAGCAATGTTGTAGGGAACAAAAATATGCTAAATTCTAAATGCTTTGATGATCAACGGAGTACAGCTGCAATAGAAATCATTTTTGCATTGCTCTAAAATTTAATCATACAAAAACTCAATATTGGCATAGCCTACACATCCATTTCACCAGATAAAATTTTATATGACTTCTTTCTGACGCCTTCTTAGATTTTTTGGATAGCTCGTGAACAGTTCACCATAGAACTCGAAAAACTCAACAAACTTCCAGTAGCTCATCGTCAAAAGCACAGTGAAGTAGCTGCTGCATGCATATTAAAAATCCCATCTTTGAAATGATAATGTAACTTGTATTTACCATCATGACCAAAGTAAACAAAAATATTCAAAATTTCATATTATAGTAAGCATATGGAGCATCCGAACCCTAAATTCGTACTTTACAAGAAATCATAACATTTTAAGCATTTCATATCTTTTAACCATTTTGATGAATAATGTTAACACTGAACAATGCATTGAAAACACAAGTATAACCCAAAATAGTAATGAGCGAGATCAACTTGGACAGAAAGGGTCAGGGAAGTCACCTGGCAAACAAGTAGTTAAAGAGCGCCGTCCTTGCTCCTCCGACGTGCAAGTTCCCCGTAGGAGACGGAGCGAAACGGACGCGCACCTCGCCCCCGGAGGGGCCAGTAACGGCGGAAGCTGAGAAAGAGAGATTCCTCCGCCGTATTGAATGGCAGGTCTTCAAGGCTAGTCCCGGCAGGAAGAAGGGAGGACGGAGTTCCTGAAGAACCATAATCCGAACCCACGGCGATCCCACGGCCAGACTCGCCATTTTTCGCGATCGCCGTCACG
The DNA here is from genome assembly GCA_037177415.1 of Kaempferia rotunda. Taxonomy (NCBI): domain Eukaryota; kingdom Viridiplantae; phylum Streptophyta; class Magnoliopsida; order Zingiberales; family Zingiberaceae; genus Kaempferia; species Kaempferia rotunda. The sequence goes on along the minus strand of JBAMIB010000066.1, from coordinate 2,109,967 downwards.
GTGACGCCGATCCTTCTCTGGGAGTGATTCGCTGTTGCAGAGGAAGACGCTATCCGTTCCTTCTCGTTCATCTGCAAGTCATGGCCAGGCCCGGCTAAATTGACCGATGGATTAAGAATGGACGGTGAAGATGACTTGTTTGGCATTCCATTCCATGCCACCAAATTCATCAAGTCAAAATTTTGTTCATTATTTATTATTCATTATTATTTTATATAAATTAATTAACATAAACTTTCAAAAAAGTATTACTTACTTTTATCATCGTGAAAAAAAATACTTTTAATCAAAATTATTACAACAATATTGGATCAATTAAATAAAAAAGATTTTTAAACAAATAAAAGAGAATATTCTTTTTATTTTTTAACACAAAGCTTTTTTACGATGATAATAAATATAAAAGTACTATTCTGTATACCTTAAATTCAAAACTTAAAAGGTGATTTTTTTAGAGTTCTCTCGCATCTGGTATATACAAAATATCTAGTGGCTATCTAAATAAGTCCTTCTCTTTGTTTAAATTATTTTTAATGATCAACAAAAATATATATGATCTAAATATATATTTAGAAAAAAAAAACATATACACAACAATCGTCGTAATTTCTTCACCTGCCAAAATTATAAATCATTTCTCATAAGAAAAGCATTATAAGTATTTTTTATATCACCATAATTTTTCGTCTGAACAAAAAAAAAACAAAGTGCTTCTTTTTAACTCTAATTAGGGGTAGGTCAAGGTGACATGGTTAGATTTTAGACAGGATATCAACTCTCTTGTGATATAGAATTCAAGACTTAGCTACGATATATTATTAAAAAAATTTCTTTTTAATGGATAACAAACCAAGAATACAGACTTTCCTCGTTAAGCTAATCAATTCTTTTTAACTCTAATCAAAACAGAAAAACACATCTTTAAAATAATGTTAAATTATTTGCTACCTGAGAAATTGATTTTAGCTAAAATGATTGTACCAAATCAAAAGTTCCTTGGCCAAAGTTTTGAATCTTAACTTAATAATTGATTGATGACAATATTCAGATACTTCCTGGAAGTAACTCAAATTGATAATTTCAAGGAGAAGATTGTGACGTTTCTCATTTTTAAGCGCTGGAACATCGAAAGCAATGAAAACTTACGAACACACTTACTGATAGGCCATGGAGAAAAATCATGCTGCCATTGCTTTGTTAGCAGATATTCGCATTTCATAAGTTCTACAATCAATACAAATTCACAGAGTGTGTTAACGAACTATTGCTCAGGCATTTACAGCATAAGTTGTGAAGAACATGAATATTGTCAAGTAACATGCATACAAGTTTCTAAGGGGGAAGGGATATAATATTACATGCGTGTAAAAGCAATCAGGTTGGGGAGATTGGGATTGTTGGAGTGGTAGTTGATAGCTGGCGTATAAGAATCCCATTACTCATATGAATCTGAACGATGATACGGTCTGAGAATAGGAAGTGTTCTTGTAAGAGCGATTGAAGAATGGCAATCAAAGACTGCCTATAATATGACCTACCTTTGCAATAGAAGGCTGATACTTTTCAGCTTCATCCTCCATATACTGCAAAAGAGTAGTACAGTGTATTAGATTTTTTTGAAGAAAAAAAATTATATCTAATGCTTGGAATCTTAAACGAATAAACCAAACAGGATCATGGACGTAACGGGATAGAAATAAAGCAAACCTGTCCTGTGACTGTGTAGAGCCTGTTATACCAACCATTTGATGCTACACCGAGAGCAGTTAGTATGTGTCTGCGTTTTTCGCCGGGAATTTGCAATGTATATTCGATATAATACAATCCTGTTCATTAGAAGTACTCTAGTGAAATATAAGTCCATGATTGCTCATTCAAATATAGCCTTCAAGTGCTTACCATTTGCAGCTTTAGAATCGATCAGCTTTGCTGCGACACCTGGAGGATTTCTCCAGCTTCTATCTAAACCGCTAACCTGGACAAGAAGGCATGATACACAATGAAAAAATAAATTAAAATGGAACTGGTATTCCATATCACTAAAAATTTAAAACAGGTTTAATCACCCTAAAATATCACCCAGATTTCAAATAGGTCTGTGCATTCTTTCAGTTGAGTCACAAAACTTGCATATGTCCACTCTGATCATATATTGTTAGACTGACTCTTGACTTAGCCACCGAATATTGAACAGTCATTATGCTAACTAGGATGCAACAAGGATGCTTAGTAAAAAAAGCCATGTCAAAGATCCAGTAGTTGCGGTCAAGCAAATTTAAGGGAAGGACGATTTAAAATATACACAAGTTGTAGACCTACTCGAGGAACCCAACTAAAATTTAAGTCAGTTTAAGGATCATATTTTTTTTTAAATTAGATCGTTCAAAGCTTACCAACGTTTCTGCAAAAGCATCCACATTTCCAAAAGATTGCAATCTAGTAAAGTCAGGACCAAGCCCTGTGATCACAACACTGACTGAAGAAATCCATCAGCTACATTTGTTGAATAATTTGCATGTTTAATCAGTGAAGATTTCACACACTCGAGCAAGGATATATACCATTAGAACCAGATGATTCATTAGGATAAAACGCTGTAACTGACTTGAGGCTATCACCGTTACCATCACCGGTGCCTATTAACCAATCTGTGATCAGGTAAAGCAGGACTATTAGAATCTACATTGGTTGGTCATAAATCATAATGAAGAAAATGGAAAATTGTACTCTCCCAATTGGCATGTTAGAGCATTTAGATTGGACTTGGTTTGCTATGCAGAAAGATAAAAGGGGAAAGAAAGAAAAATATCACAAAGTTACAAATATTTCATGGATAGGTCATCTGCATCTTTCATCATCATATTGCATTTCCTTCCCCCGTAGTAATCTAGTAGTATAAACCAATTGTTAATGTGGCCTACGAACTAGATCAAGCAACGACCAACATCTTTTCAAAACCAAGAAAGGGAGATATCTGATGGTCCAGACTTCAATTGAAAAATCAACCCAAATTCAGTAAATATAAATAAAAATATTTATATAACAAAATCCTTATGACATTTTTATCATGATTAACATAAAATTATCAACTTAATTTATCAATTTCATAAAATAAATAATTAACATTTTAATTTTAAAATATTGATAAAATTATGTTTCATGATTTGTTAATGGTTTTCTCGTTGTAAAAGGGAAAGTTAGGGGGCGTTTGATTTGAGTGATTTTACTTTTTCATGTTCTAGAAAACCGCATTTTCCCATTTCTTGGAAAATGACTTTTAGATATTTTCTATTTGTTCAGAAAATACTATCTCTTTTTCTAGAAAACAAATATGAAAAATGCAACCAAAAATTATTTTTCAGAAAACCGTATTTTCTCATAAAATGAAAACATAAAAGGCTCAAACCAAACGCCCCCTTAGCTTCCCAAGTCAATACTATATTTTTCAATTTTGACTGAATGTTTTTATTGACTAAAGTCTTTTCTCTGTTAACCAGACACCAAAAAATATCGAAAAATATGTTTATAAAAGCAATTTTTCTTGAAACAAACAAAGACTAAATGTCGATATGGAGTTTTCTATTTTTCTTTGCATACTGGAAGTTTAAAAGTCGGAGATATTATTAAAATAATGCCACTGTCAATCAGCCTTTGATTTATTTATTTATTTATTTATTTTGGTTGGTCATGGAAAGAAAAAAATGTGATACTGTAGAATTATCATGGCATCTTAAAAATTTTAAGAAATTTCAGTTTTGAGATCATTGGTTTCTCTGCTAACATCCATTTGATTCTTTCCGATCAATAAGCACAAAATATCCATTTGACACCTTATTTATAGTCTAGAAATACAAAGGGAACAAAGATATCCATTTTGCTCCCTTTGTAAACGCTCCAACAGAAATAAATACAAAGGGAGCAAAAATGATGGTTCATAAGAAAGACTTTTCAATTTTTAGTTTTGCAAAGAAATAATTGAATGCTAGAATACAGACCCAATATCAAATGTAACATAATTCTGACATAGTATACAAAATTAAAATTATAATTCAGTTTCAATTTTAATGCTTTTTTGAATTCCTATTTTTATTAATTAAAGGACACCACTCTTGAAAAGGACATATCTCTAATTCAATAGATGTCTTAAAAAACATTTGCTCACTGTAAACAAAGAGTCATTCCAAAGGTTTTATCCGTCTAAATTCCAAATTTCTAATCAAGATGGACATTTCTATAGTGTTCTTCTTCCCTTATTCTATTTCTTCAACTTTTCGAAGTTTATATAAATCCTTATGTGGCTCGACAATAGGAGGAACTACGGGACATCCCCACAATGTCATTGTTGATTGTATAGGTAACACCGACTGTATTCTTGCAGCGGAAAACACAAATCAATCGGCAAGATGATGATTTATGATAACCTCTTGTATTCCTTTCTTGAAACGATAACTTCAGATTGACATCTTTCAGTTCCACATTGGGTAGATGATATCTAACATGATCTAGCTTGTGCAAGAGAGTTATAGAAGACTATTCTAGGTAACTTCCAGGTTATGCTTGAGTATTATGCAAATAAATAGGAGGAGAAATTCAAATTCTCCACGGGTACTAGACCACCATGGAGTTATTACAACAGCATGTCTTATCTGATTGTAGAGTGCAAATGCCAACCTTTTGGAATCGACAAGCGAAACTTATTTGCTCCGTCTTCGTACGTCTGAAAACTCTCATCGAGCTCTGCAAAGAAGCAGTCAAACACCGTTTTTAAGTGAAGAACAAACAGCACAGCAAGAATTCTGACTCCGAAAGAAGTAGGAAATAAAAATATATAATACCAGTCTCAGCTGAAGCATCCGTAGCCACCAAGGGCAGAGAGACTGAAGCAAGAAACATCTTGAGCAAGAGATCCCTCCTCTTAGTTTCGAATTGTTGAATGTTACACCTGGAATAAAGATTTCTTTGAATGATTGGTTCCAGCAGAGCATTGAAAGGGCAAAATGCGGGGGACGACCTTACATGATCCTCTCAGAGGCGCTGCATACGGCAGGAGGAATCAGCCGACTGCGCGATCGGAACGATCGTGGAAATGAGGAAAGAAGCGGGATGGGAACCAGGTGTTGGGAGGGAGTCGGAGCGGGGCGGTGGTGGCCTGAACGGCCGATGGGAGCACCAGAATATCGAGGAGGAGGAGGAGGCGGAGCGAGGGAAGCGAAGGAAGACATGGAAGTGGGGAGGAAAGAGAAGGGTAGGGCAAATGAAGGTAACGCTTCCAGTCTTCTGTGGATTTGGGCGGTTGAAGAAGAAGATATTAGAATTAAACTGAAAAACGATTCCATCCACCGATTTAACTATTTCCCTTTTTTTTTTTAATTGTTGCAAATTGGCTGATTAACAGTTTAGATTGACTAGCTACTTCCACTCCAGGGGCGGATCCAGAAAAAAATTTTAATGAGGGCTTACAGAAATTAAACTAAAACTAATAAAGTGATACAAATTGTGATATAATGAATGATTCAATAGAAATTAAGATTTAGCTATAATATATTTATATTATAGAATAGTTTCAA
>JBAMIB010000066.1:2013619-2025225 GCA_037177415.1 Kaempferia rotunda | reverse complement strand
CAAGTAAATAAATTTATTCATAAATTATGATGACGTATAAATTTATTTGAACAAATTAATAAATAAATTGATTCATAAATTATTTAAATTTACCTTAAAATGCCCCGCTTTATTTACTATAGACTTATTCTCTAATATGTAATCCTCGAAGCCGCCCGCCGCGGCCGCCGCTTCGTCTGCCGCCGCCGATTGGATCAGCTGCACCGTGGTAATCCGCGGTCTCATGTTGTACTACCTTCCTTCCCGCTTTAACCCTATCGAAGTCTCAGTAATCGTCCTCTTCATCTCCATTCCAGAAGCCGATTAGGGTTTTTTCCACTCTCTGACTCAATCCGTCTTCTTCGCTCGCAGCCGATGTCGAAGAAGGTGATTACGAGGGATGAATGGGAGAGGAAGCTCAAGGATGTGAAGATCACGAAGGAGGACATGAATAAACTCGTCATGAACTTTCTCGTCACCGAAGGCTATGTGGACGCCGCCGAGAAGTTCCGCATTGAATCCGGCACCGAGCGTATCCTGTCATTTTTACTTAAAAAATTGTTCTTTTGCCTATTTGGTTTTTGTGTTTGTTCTGGGCTTTCCTTTGTTTGTTCCGTTCGTAATTGTCAATCGTGTGTTTCTGTTTTATTTTCCCTCATGAGTGATTAGCTGACGTTGACCTCGCCACAATAACTGATCGCATGGCTGTGAAGCAGGCTCTGCAATCTGGCAATGTGGAGGATGCTATCGAGAAAGTTAATGATTTGAATCCTACGGTAAAGCTCAAATTCTGTCATCGTACCTCGTTTAGGTGTTTGTTCTGTGGACCAATGTTTAACTGATTTTTTTATATAGAGAATTTTTGTTATTAGTTCTGACAGCTATTAGGATTATCCTACGAACGCAAATTTTGAATTTTCTGAAAAATTGATCTTTTGTGTGCTGGTAGTCCTAATCTATATCCTAGGAGTTGTCACCCTTGATAGCTAATCAGGGGAAATCATATACCTTTCGATTCAAAAGGAACCCTAATTAGTTTTCTTCTTTCATAGATGTGTAATAACCGAAGAGGAGCCTTGAAGCAACTGTAAAGTTGTTGTCATGTGACCTTAAGGTCACAGGTTTGAGTCGCAAAAACAGTCTCTTGCAGCAAGATAAGGTGGCGTACAATAGACCCAATACGGTCCGGCCCTTCACCGGACCCTGCACTGGCAGGAGCTTCGTGCACTGGGTTGCCCGTTATAGATGTGTTATAACCATGAATTTTTGATGGAACTTCTTGCGCTGGGGTGGATATACTTATCAATTAAGTGTTATACAAACCAACATTTTTGCTGTTTGCGCTATGAAAACTCTAAGTTTCTAGTCCTTTTGTAACTTTGAATGTGAACGTAACGTCCAACTTGACTAACAATTCAAGGGATTGAGATTCCAAACAAAACTATCACTATTTCATTTATCTTGTTTGCTTAGAATTGAAAATGAGAAATACTCTTGTTTATTTATTTTTTGTGCTTTTGAGATGTACATTTCATTTCCGCTCAACTTAATTTTTCTCTTTCCCTCTGAACAAGAGAAATCAATCACTTGGTTTCATTCTTTTCTTTTCTATCTTGTTTCCATCCAAGTAAAGTGATCTGAAAGATCTAGCTATTACTGCTGGTATAATCTCACATAAAGTTCCTTAGAAGAAAAAGGTTCAGTATGATAGACCTCAAATAGTTGGGTTTCACCACTAGTTTTTATTGTTGATATATTTAAGTATATTTTCTATCAAAGGTGAATCTAAAATTCCTACCAATGCTTTATTTGGCATATGTATTATTAAGTAATAAACTAGGGCTTGTCACAGAGATTGGGAGCAGATATCATGGCTTTAATTCTCTCATTTTACTTAACATTATCAAAGATAATATTAAGTTCAGTGCAAGCAGGATTACTGTTTTTATGAGAGTCTTTGGCACTTTAAAGATTAGCATAAGATTTTGTTGTTCATTCCTCATGTCCGTTCAATCTAGCGATGTAGTCAAAATTAGTTCATATTGGTGTATTTTCATCACAACTTAAGCAGCCTCCTGGGGAAGGATAAATGATCTTTGCTTCTACCTTATTTTAACAAGAATGTATGATTATTTGGAAACTATTTCATTATGTATTTACAAGTTACTTTGCTCCTTTCGCTATGAATGCATACTTATTTTGTCAACTCAAAGTCATTAAGTAGACTGTATAAAGAATTTGTTTCCTTGTTCCTGACTTAACATGTTTCATTTTGCAGATTCTAGATACCAATCCTCAACTGTATTTCCATCTGCAGCAACAGAGATTGATTGAGTTGATTCGCAGTGGAAAGATAGAAGAGGCTCTAGAGTTTGCACAGGAGGAGCTGGCTCCAAGAGGAGAAGAAAATGTATGCTCGTTTCAGTCTTATATAAAAATACTATCATCATTAAAGATCCTCGTGTTCCCATTGTCACCTACATGGAGTATTATATATTATCGTTCTTACATTTGACCTCACTTGAACTTGTTCAGAGGGAGCTTAGATTGTTCTTTTTTATTTGCATTTGGCCTTTTCATATTGGAAGTAATTCGTTCCTCTGAACTTTACTGAGTTTGCTCCATTGTTCTCTTGTTTGGCTAGAAGTATATCTATTCTTTATTATGTGAGATCTTGAATGAATTTTTGTTTCCTGTTATTTGCTGGCTGTGATTATAGAGGAAAGGTATATGCTAATTAAACTTTATTTTGGTTTTGGTAGCAAAGTTTCCTCGAGGAGTTGGAGAAGACAGTTGCTCTCTTGGCGTTTGAAGATGTGAAAAATTGTCCTTATGGTGACCTTCTAGATGTGTCACAACGCTTGAAAACTGCAAGTGAGCTTAATGCTGCCATACTAACAAGCCAAAGCCATGAGAAAGGTTGGTCGTATTTATTTTTAACTTACAGCTTTACAACTCCTTCCTATGAAATAAAGGTCTGGCAAATATACTAACAACTAGCCAATTCAAATTTACGAGCCAAAATCTTATACTTTATGATATGATGGAGGCTCTAAATGTAGTTATTTTAGATTCGGAGAACTCTATTCGAGGAACTCTATTAAGAATATTTTTAACCGAAGGTAGATCAAAAGTGTAGATTGATGCTGATTCTAGCAAATCCAACCCTATAATCACCAACTAAAACAATAATTTAAATTCCTACTCAGTGCTATAAAATTTCTGTCTTGACCCGAACAAGACTTCCTATTGTTTTGGCAGATCCAAAGCTTCCTAGCTTGCTGAAGATGTTGATATGGACTCAGAATCAGCTGGATGAGAAGGCTGCTTATCCAAAAATAAACAATTTAACAACTGCAGCACTCGATGATCCAGCAGTTTGAACACGTAAAGCTTGCCTCTCAGCTATTGGTTCACGAATAGCTTCTGCATTCTCTATGTTCGGCCGGTTGGAAGGCTCGGTTAGCTTTGCAGCTGGTGGATGTGTAAATTAGCTGTTTTATTTTGGATATTTAAGTTATAATCGAACTGTCATTGTCTTATTTGGATCGTTATGTCATAATTATCCTTTCAAGAACTGCATTTAATTAATTTGCTACTAGATTTCATGCCTCTTGGTGTGCTAATGTAAAATAGAATCAGCACAAGGAAACAAACAATTTAGTAAGTTATCCTACTCCTATAATATATCATACCTAAACTATAGTTTCGATCATTGTGTTGCTCAGCATCCTACATACACTTTTTTCCCCTTACTTGAAAGCAAAGCAAGCAAGTTGATATACCAGATCATGTGCTTCTAGTCTCTGTTTATCAATATCCATGTGCACCTAGTGAAAGTGGAGCATTTTGCTAATGAACTCATCTATTAGGTAATTGGCTTTGCTCAGAGGATTGGTAGGTCAATGACTCTTAAGAAAATGCTTTCTACTTTAGTGTAAGGCAAACACAACCAACTAACTCAATCTCATTCTAACCCTTAACCTTCCTCCTATAAGAAGTGGCAAGTGTTGAAAAGAGTGACGTACCTAAGACTACAAACATAGAAGAGGTAAGGTTAGGAGCATTTTTAGATAATACTAGTATAATTAGGTGTGAGATCATTTCTAAAGATAGTGAAGAAAAAATTATTTGTAAATCTTTTGATGATCATTACAATAGTTGTTTTTGAAGCAACCCTATCCATTGTAATAAAATATAATAAATATCTATGTCAATGAATGTTGAAATAGAATTCATTTACATTTTTTTTTTGTATTAAACAAATATAAATGCTCTCATCAAATTAGATATCAAACTTATTGATCAGCAAGTCATTCATTGAGAGCCATCCACATGTCAAGTTGAATGCAAAACAGAGGAAAATAAACTTGAATGGCTTTTGGGGGAAAGAAGGATAGAATAAACGAGACTAAGTTGGTTTCTCAAAACGGAGTAATAATTATTTAATCTTTATGGATGTAAAATAAAAGAGTTGCATTTATGAGCAAGCAAACATTTCTTGTCAGATAAAAACATTTGCGCTTGCCGCATTTATCGAAAGTGTATTTTGCCCCCTCAATTTTCTATTCCCCTTTTCACCTCACGCGCCGGTGAACCCTAGAGTCGCTTCCCTTTTCGCCATCGTTTCAGTTCTCAGGTAAATTTCGGTGCCCTCTTCTCCTCCCTGCCTTGCTTTGCCAGTGAGGAAGTTTTCTTTTCTTTGTTTCTGAAACCGCAGCGCCAGTTTTTTTTTTCCCCTTTTCGTCGTGTGTTTTTCTACGAGATTTTACCTTGTTTTTAGCATATGCGTTGTAAATGTCTCATCTTGGGACCTGGCAGTTCAAGCTTTACTGCGAATGCAGGCTGCAGGGATTTCATTCTGCTGTTGGTTTATTTGTTGCTTGTGCGATCGGCTTTTGTCCCCAAGGTTTCTTCGGGGATGCTGCTTTTGCAGTTTTTTTTTTAAAAAAAACATTTTTTGCTTATTTTGCAGTTTTATTTGCATCTCTCATGCACTTGTTGTTGTTGTTGTTGTTTTTTTCCTTGAAAGGGGTTTTGACATTGGGCATTGGTGAGATGATGCAATGTGTTTGAGTGTTGGTCGATATCAGCATAAAAGTTGCGATTTTTTTACAGTGATAGCTAAATCAGAATATAGGCTTCCATGGATGACGATGGGGGATTAGGCATCCGGAATTGGGGCTACTATGACCCACCATCAAAGGAAAACCTTGGGTTGCGGCTCATGCCTTCTCTGGTGGAGCGGGATGTGAAACCAGTTGTGTCAAGTAGTGGGTTCATTCACAGGCATTGCAATCTTCCAGAGCCATCACTTCCAATGGACTTTGTGAGAGATGGATGGTTTCACCATAACAATGACAATGTAAAGAATGAATATGTGAGGGAAGGATGGATACACTATAACAATGACAATAGCAAGAACTTCCCTTTTTTGACAACAAACCATCAGCAGCACACCAGCTATAGTGTCCTCCCTGATCCTACCATAATGAACAATGTGCCGATGTTTCAACACTTGGAGCCACAATCCAAGGAGGAGAAGGCCTTGGTGAAAGAGGAGACAGTAGAGGGAAATGAGCCTTCTTTGAAGAAGAGATCTAGGGGTCGTCCACAGAAATCACCAAGGCCAAAGAAGCCCAAGAAAGCCGCAGCACCAAGAGATGGGGTTGCTAATGGCTCCATTTCACATGGAAAGGCTGGGAAGAAGAGCACAAGCATGGTCATTAATGGGATTGATTTTGATATCTCAAGAATTCCAACTCCAGTGTGTACTTGTACAGGAAAGCAACAACCATGCTACAAGTGGGGTATTGGAGGATGGCAATCAGCATGCTGCACAACTAGCATTTCTATGTATCCCCTTCCAATGAGCACCAAGAGAAGAGGGGCACGCATTGCTGGTAGAAAGATGAGCCAGGGTGCATTTAAGAAGGTACTAGAGAAGCTAGCGGGAGAAGGTTATAACCTCTCTAACCCGATTGACTTGAGGACATTCTGGGCCAAGCATGGCACTAACAAGTTTGTGACTATCAGGTAAAGATTTTGTTGGATAGGCTTATGAATCATTGCCTTTGCAATGGATGATTGCTTCTCTAATGTAGATTAATTTGTGTCCTGTGGAGATCCTTTGATATAACTTGAGTGTTCTTTTTTGTATTATTAGTCTTAACATGGCTTATGGGGCTTAGACACTCAGGTTATATCATCAAAGCTTGTAGCCTTTTGTGCAAGACAATGCACCCTAAGATGATCCTTTCACCTACTACATATAATTTTTTGTTCACTTGCTTCTTCTTGATATTATGCTTGTATGGCTGTGCACTAACAAGTGATGTTTAATGTTTCTACTGTTTTTATGATGTTTTGAGTCATGTATTGGTGTATTTGAATACTCTATATCTATACTTTTTATGATTAAGTTGTATTTGATCACTGTGGGAATTAATACAGTATAGCAATTAGATCTGTTCACAAACTTGATCTTAATCTTCACCATCAGTACTCAAAATTGAAATAGCCCCTTCAACATATTAAAAATCTTAATTAATAGTTCATCAATTGTGCTCAAACTATAATTATTATATGATATTATCACATATGTTGCTTATAATGCAATATTTCATATCATGAATTTTGATGTATATAATTTTTTTCCACTTTTGATTGATCATTGGTTCTTAGTTTGTGTTAACTAAAATATACATTTCTCAAGTAATCAATGTTTGGAAAGCATATGCAGTTAACATGCAATTAATTGATTATTTAATAGATTTGCATTTTTCAGTTCATACTCAGTATCTAGTTAAAAATATTTAATTAATTTTATATTATTAAAAACCTTCAATTTAATTGGCTGTAAAAGAACTTAATTAAACAATTCACGAAAGCTGGTTTACGTCTACCACATAGCATGATTTTTAAAGATACAAAGTTAGACCCAAAGCCATTATCACTTACCACTAAGTAGAACATGTAGTGCCTGTACAATACAGTTTCAATAATTGTTATTGAAGTGCTAATTTTCTTAATCTATTTGCCAAATGCATCATTACTATAATCTTCATTGAAGTAGTTGCCATGCTCTCTTTTTGTAAATCAGGTTGTGGTTTACTAGTTTCCATTTTTGGTTAAATGAGTCTAGAACTCCGCAGTTATGTGAACGTATTAGTATATGTAGCTTTTACAACAAAATTTCACCACAAGCTTATCTTTCCTAAAATTCAATTAACCGCCTCCGGGGCAGGGCTAAGTTGGCTAGTACGGGGCAGAGTTGCTATCATAGGGCAAGGGTCGAATCTTGGCAAAGCTGAGAAAAAAAGCCCTTCCCGCACCAACCAAGTACAATTTCTTGATTTACCTCTTCATAGATGGTCGTGAGGCCGATCATGTGTGGCCGTTGGGTGGCGGATTCTACCTTTTGCTACCTAAAAATCAATTAACCATCCTTTGTTTTGTGTCATGTTATCTTAGCCTATGGGTTTCATTCTCATTTGTTGATATTAATATTTTCATGGAGTTGATTCTAAGTATTAAACCATTCATCTTCACATCTACTATATTTCTTTAGATATTATATTTTTTAAAACCCGATAATTAGTATTATCTAGATCAGTAATGAAAGATTAAGACAATAAATGCTGCATGCACTATACACGATCTGTGCATGTACCTGTTTTTCCTGTTATTTCTGGCCTAACTGCATGTTCACCTTGCCTTCATAAGCTTGCTAAACCATGCTGTACAATGGCCTGATTATCTAATTGTTATAATTTTATTGGTTAGAAGTAGCAAAACTAAGGGAAAGAGTTTGAAGAACAGAAGGAGGAAGAGTCATCTAAATTCATCTTGACATCCTTCAGTACATGCCAAAGCATTTTGGGTGTTGGCATAATATAGTGTTGAGACTTAAAATTGTACTATCCCATCCCAGGACTAAAATTTCTGCATGGAAGGATATTTTAAACTTTGGTTTATTATGATTGCCAGTCCTAGTAATCTGTTGTAATTTTCTGGTTTTGGGGAACCTTGGTTGTGGATTCCCTTACGATCCCCTTAGCCCCGTTCCTGAGATCATAAATGACAAAAATCAGGAGACCAATGCTTACCTACTATTGCTCCGGAATAACTTCCCAACCAATGAGTCTACTGTATATAAATTGTTTCTATGTTCAAATTAAGTCCCTCTTATTTTAATATTTATTAATCAAATTTTTAATGTGTCATTGATCCTAAACATTAACACTACTCCTTTGTTCTTCTTCCTATTTTTCTTCTTGTTTCTTATGCACATTTAAAACCACTGACCATTAATCTTTTTATCTATTTATTTTGTCTCCTCCGCTTTATGGTATTCTCCCCTACCAATGAACTCTATTAGGGCCATCAGAGCCAATATCAAGACAAATAATTCCAATTATCTCCTCTTAGCTCAGCCATTTGAGATTTTTTTTGTTCTCATTAGAAGTATATCTATCTCATATCTTCAGTTTCATATAGAAGAATGGGAAGACTTAGTATATACATTATGTATGAACAATATGAATTTATAGCAACTCCACTAATATTCCACTCTAGCTTAGAAGAGATATGAGTTGTTTTACGGCACATGTACTTTTCTTAGCAAATATTTTCTTGCATATATCATGTATCTAGGTATTTTTTTTAAAAAAGTTTATGACCCGATGGTTGTTCATCTGAAGTAGGATGAACTTGCTATATATCATGCTATTACCTTGGATCCTATAGGACGAAGAGTTTCAAACAACTGAAAACTTTTCTAGCCTTGATGATTTATACAATATTGTTTGATCACACTTGTGATTGATACAGTATCATCTCTGTTGAATTCCTTGGCCTTAGTGCTTCATGCTTCCCCTGCATCTGTATCTATGGCCTACCCAATCCCATTGAAGCAGTCTTGCTACGGGATGAGTTTATTGATATGGAGGGCGCGGTGGTGGTCACAAACATATTCATTGTCTAAAATAAAGTAGTTTGTTAGTCTTTTGCTTTCACTTACCATTATTAGTGTGAAACATGCAAACTTGCAATGATCATTGTGCATTTTTTTTTTCTAATACTCATGCCTCTCTTTGCTCTAATTCACTTTGATATTTGAGATCCAAGTCATGTCTCTAGCAATGGAAGACGCCTTCCATGCAAACTATCGCACACGCGTGTTGTGTGTGGTAAAAATTCCTTTTATATATTCACCCTGCACAATCACCGTGGGCACCTTACATTGGCGATTATCTGCGGGAAGCGCCTTCAATGCACTTAAAGGGGACTCCCATGCAGGCAGTCGCCCATGTAAAGTTGCGCACGGTGGTTGTGAATGATAAAATTCCCATATATCACAAGCCACAAAATACTTAACTCAGACTCGTTTGGAAGTGTTTGATACATTCATTTTTCCATTTTTAATTAATAAGTTTAGATCCACACTCTGAATCTTTGTTAGTTACTTTGTTACCCAAAAGGTTTTCTGGTGTTATGATTCCCCGTCACTTCCCTCATATGTCTATACTAAGGCCATATTCTTTGATACTACACTGTATTTCTTGGATTTTTTGCCACCTCTGCTCGACTCCATGTCACTTCCACCTCCAGCTTAAAGTTCATCTCTCTGCTAGATCCATCCAAAGCATCACTTTGTAGCAAATTATTAGGAACAAAATCTGATAAAACAGAGAACGAGTACATGCTGATGCTGCTTGAGTTGATTAATATTTTACTTAGTTGGAGGGCTCTATTGAGGCATATATAGATGTGAACTGAAATATTGTTGGAGTTTGCTTTCAGTACTTTTTTCCTTCAAATATTTTAGCAATGGCGCTGCCTTATTCTGGACTTTGTTAACTGATTTTTCTAATGCAGCTGAAAATCCATCAAACTGATGGATTTTTTCTCGTTTATAAACCCTTCGCTTCTTGCTTGCAATTTTGAAATCGTGTCTCTTGTGGATATTCTGACATCTCGAACGAGTTATCTTCTTTGAATGGATCCTTATCAAAAGTATTATTATGTGGTTTGGATCTAGAGCTCCACTTTCTCATTATTTAGATCCATAATAGTTGACATTCTTTATGTGCTTCGATAGCTTTTATCTTAACAATTCTGGTAGCTGCTAGGCATTGCAATACCAATAACTTAAACTATAAACATTATTGAGTTGAACACAATTTTAGGCTTGCTAAAAATGTTGCTCACTCTGAGGAATCTACAATTGTCCTTTGACGTCATATATCATGGGGGAATATCTTACATTATGTTTCGATTGCAATGTTGCACACTCTGAGGATACTAACTCCAGAATTTCCTGTGCCTGACTTTCTTCTGATTGCAGTTCAGTGTACTCATTCATTAAGCACTTGCTTGCAACTAACAGCAGTAATAGATAGCCATTAGTCACAAACATTTCCCATTAGATTGGAAACATGGTTTTCTAGATTTCATTCCTTTCAGTTAGTATCTGCTTCTTGTTCTGGAGTTCGAGCAGAATACAAATAGCTTGCTGTTGCTTTGTTCCGAGATACATGCATCTGATCTTCACTTTATTAGCATTCTAGTCTTGTTGCTTGAGCATGTTGTTTCTTTCAATCCTGCTTTAGCAGTGAATGATTTCAGAGTTTCTAATCCTCCAAGTCATTGCTGAAAACTGTCAGGACTTTTGAAGTATGTCTCTCTCTCTCCATATTTTTCAAGTAATTTCTGCAATGGTCAAGTATGTCACAGGAATTCTACTCGTAAATTCTGCTGCAAAATAGTTCCTAATTTTCATGAAGTTATTATTGTTTAATTATCCTCCTTGGTTTCCCTATTCTCAGAAAATTTTATTCTCATATCATCCGAAAAAACTCGTAAGAAACAAGTTTCTTTCCCTTTCTTGCGGTTGACTTTTCTCATCTTGCTTGCTTGTTTATTGTGGTGTTATTTTATAGTGGAATGATATGGAATTGAGATTAAGGATGCAACCGAAGTGGAATAGTATAAAAATATTGATATTTGAGTTATATATATATATATATACATCAATATTATCCTGCATAATGTCCATGTGGGACGCACGAGGGTGACCTCGCGCATGAGTGTCGCCTATGCACATCGCGCATGAACGTTGTGCAGGATAATAAACTCTTATATATATATATATATATATATATTTGAATTATTATGGGTTTAAATTTGGGTTGAAAAAATTATCAAATATATTTGATTTTCGAACAGGTTGAATTTCTTTGCATCTCTAATTGAGATTATTTTATTTTGTCTATCATTTACTCAAATGTTTGAACGAACTAATTGAACGCAATAACTGGTTGAACCGAGTTGGTATACTGAGCCGTGGGCAATTTTGCATCACTCTCTTGATGTAAAGTATATTTTTATATTCTAAGCAAAGACCCCGACTAGAAGAATGCGTTCGGTCTTATTTGGATAGAATTTGTTATGAGAGAGGTATGGTTTGATTTGTTTGATAGAAGCGGAATGTTTGGCTGAGGTTGAATGGGTATTTGTAATTTATCTCCTTTTAAAATGTGTGGCGCAGTCTCTCAGAGATAGCTAAGATGATGATTTCATCTTTTACCATTAGAAATATTTTCCTAGAGCAAAATTATTCAGTT
>JBAMIB010000066.1:1977504-1988591 GCA_037177415.1 Kaempferia rotunda | reverse complement strand
GAAAAAGCAGGTGAGTAGTTATATGAATTAAAAGAGTAAAATAAATAAAATGAAGATGTGAGAATGCAAAATATGCTATGAAATCCACAGAATGCAGGCTAAACAATGATAAAAAAACACGTAAGAAACACACACATCAATACGCCAGACTTAAACTTTTGCTTGTCCTCAAGTAGAACGTGCAATCTAGGCTTATGTGTGTGAATCATGCATCATAATCCCTAATGAAGGAGTCTAATCCTATCATGTAGTTTCATTAATAAGCACGACAACCGAATTATTTTAGTGTGACATAATTGAAAGTTCTACGTGCTCAATGCAAAAAGTGACTCAACTTTTTCAAATTTCAACTTCTAATCTTAGTCAAATCGTCATCTAACCGTATTCCTAATGCTTTCGGAAATAGACACTTACCTGCCACATGCAAGGTTCATCCCCCTCAAAAGTGCTATGCACCGGCTACATAAGGTCTCAAAGGAATACTTGATATCAATGAAACTTAAACTTAACTCGGTCTCAAAGCGATACCATGTGTTTCCACTCACGATAATTGTTTTTTATCCCTTGTTTCTTTCCTCTCATAAATTTTTTTCCACAATGAATCATGCTCTTAGCTGCTCTCTTTCTCAGTATGATTTTTTCTCTCTTTTTTTTTGGACTTTGATTTTTTCCAATGAGTACCATGATCCGAGTTTATCCAGTAACCAAAATGTAGTCGAAAGATTACCTAGGAAACAAGAATACTAGTCCAGTTTTTGGTGTTGGCCTAGTTGTTTAGGATCTCTCAACACTTATGCTTAATTTTGATAGCGATGCATGAATGATATGATAATGCAACAAAAGAAAAAATTTATGATGAAAAACAAAAAGAGAATAAAAGCTTATCTAAAAACTAACTAAGCTAACATATGTACATTCCCCGACTTAATTTTGTATTGTCCTAATGAAAATAAACATACTAATGCAGCAGAGGAAGAAAGTCTGGACAAATAGGGAGATTACCTGAACGCCGGTGGTATTTGTACATAGCATTGATTTCGCGGCATGTCTTGTGCATTAAGTTTTGATTTTCCTCCCTTCTTTCCCACTCTTGCTCCTGATGTTGGAAAAAGGTAGTGACTTGGTTGAAGAATTCATCCGCCCTCTGAAAGTGCTGCCGCACACTCTGAAATTGCTTATCTGTCATGTGTCTCTGTTCTTCCAAGAGATGTCTATGCTCAGCATGTTCAGTATGGACAACGTTGATAGGGGTGCCGAAACTAGAAAAATCGAACCCTGAATGACCAGCAAAAGAATTATCACAAGCAAAAGATTGTTGGCAAGCTCGGGTCTAGAGGACGGTCGTCTAGTAAGCTCCATGGGGGTTGGGACTAGTTCAGTGTTTGTCAGGAGCAGTTGGCTTTTTTTGTATAGTGATGCATTCGGGATTTGGCAATCATAAGGGAAAATTATTCTTCAAAATTAGACCATAACTCCTTTCATCTCTACAAATCATTTGCATAGCCAAACATGCATCAATATCAATCCTTTAATTACCATCTATCAGCTCGAGCCCCCTCCAAATCATGTCCTAAAGTCATCGCAATCTGAGTAATTATATCACCCAAAATAATAAGTTCAGTCGAGGAGGATTTCTTAATTTTTACTAAGTGTTGGATAAAATGGAACCTTGTATCGATATTAACTTCATTAATCATAGCCCATAGACTTGGTAATTTACTCAGACGCATTACACCATCGCTAACTCCTCAACCAAAGATGGTATGACTCATAACTCGATGGAGGTACAAGGAATGTGGCTTTGGATCTAGGGCGATGGTAATCTACGCTGCGGGTAAGTTCACTCCAGAAATATCTATTATGAAAATCTTTGGGGATCCCCTTTTCTCTCCCACATGACAATTCATAGCACATAATAAATTTTTCTAAAGTCCACTCGTACTCCATATCTACTATGTTCATGAAATGCCACATAATGCATGCTAAACAATGCTAAAAACATGTAAGAAACACACATCTGAAGTCGAGATGCTTGGGGCACTTGGGAAGTCAAGCTGCTTGAGGGACTCAAGATGCCGAGCTGCTTGGGGGTCTCGGGAAGCCGAGTCGCTTAGAGCACTTGGGTTTGGGTAACGAATAGAGGGGGTTAACTCGGGATGTTGAGTCATCATGGGTTGTCGAGTTGGATAGATATTCGGGAGGCTAAGTATTCAAGCTACATGCACTTAGAGACTGATGAAGGTGCTTGGGCTACCAATCACTAAGGATGTCGGATGCAGGCCGCCAAGCATCAAGGTCACCACAACAGGAGGTGCTGAGCACTAAGCTAGGAGTATTGACGTCACATGTAATGAGTAATGTTGACAGGGAGATGGGCCACATAGGAGCCTACTGAGCTGGAGGGGATCATTATCTAGAGTATCAATGCTCAATGCCTTGGAGGTCTCATGGAGTTTGGAGAAGGTTGCATGAGACATCCAAGGAAAACAAAATAAGAAAATTTAGCAATTTTTTACTTTTTAAAACATAAAACTTAACAGCTAAAAAAAACAAGTAAAATAGACATTTAGCATTGATTATTTAACATATATTTAAATTTATTTGAAGTGAATTGTGTGAAAAATATTTATACTTTATTTCTTTCTAATATAATAGTTTTCTTTTATTTTAAAATATTATTGTAAACTGAAAATAGAAAAAATTTCACAAAGCAAACAAGGCCTAACTTGTGGTTCTAGTGGTGGTCAATAGAACAGATCTTACAAAATTAACAGAGACAAACAAAATTAATTAAAATCCTTAAGCACAACTAACCCTTTGGTCCCAAGTCCCTAACACAGTCAGACAGATCGGAGAGTTAGAATTGGGGTGAATGTGGGCAATAAAACAAATATAAGTGAAAATAAAAAACAAAAGCTGCAACACAAAACAGGTGATTAACAGTTGTTGAAAAAGGAATAGTCAAACATAATAACCTTATTATTTCAGAAATTGATTAAGAAAAACTAATGGAGGTATCTTTACTGATTTCCTTAGCCCAGTTCTGTTTGTTTGGGTAACCAATAAACTTCTCTACTAGAGTTAAGTCGAAAAGTTCAAAGATAACAATGATGGTAGTTATACAAAATATGCCAATCAGTCCCTAAATCTTTATATTCAGTAATGAACACTTAGTATAATTTATACAAACATCATGTTTTGGGTGGATGCGACACTGAGAGAAATTGGGATGAGAAGACAAACCTGCCAATCATTTTTGGCATGGGATTGGTGAAGATAGAAGCGATGGCAATATACAATTGCTGTGGCAATGGTAACTTGTGGTCTGCACAAGTCAATGTTATCAAGGCCTTAGATATGTGGAAACAGTAGCATGAATTATGAGATAATGACGTATTTCCAAAGCTCAACATAATCATCTCCGAAAAGGCAATAACTAAAATTTAATTATCAAGAACATTTATAGAACATAAGAGTGTAAGAAAAAAAATGGATGCAATACTACAGAAACTTATAAGGCAGTAATTGTCAGTTGTAACCTTGTGTTCTAGCTTAATATACTTGCACTTAAATGAGTGTGATATGTCAAGACAACATTTCTAATATGTATGTATGTTTTTACTCTCTGACTCTTATACTCAATAAACACCAATAAATCCACTAGAATACCCTAACTATAAGCACTTTCTCTAACGTCTGAGGGAAAACTGCTATCCACGGTTTGGAAGCCAAATAACAAATGTTTAACTGGCATATCAATTTAGTCTCACATGTGAGGTTGTAGTTTGTAGATTAATAATAGGTAGATAAGGCTTAGATGAACATAGTTGGATCGATCAAATTAATGAGCCATTTCTCTAAGTGGATTGATTGTATTAAAATGGATTGCCACAGGTGGTATCACAGCACGCCACTTTTAGGCATGTTGAGCTGTTTGAATTAGAAAAGTTGCATGTGGTGATGGAGAACAGATTGGGCCTCGGAAGTTGTTGATGACAAATTTATGTGCTGTGGCAGGGGAGGTACCGATGTGACTTCTAGACTTCCTAACCACCTGACACCATACCCTTCTATCACTCAATTCGTGGATCTATCCAATAGTAGGAGTCGACATGACAATTGGAGCAACACCTGAATAGTGCGCCCAAGCTATTCCATGAAAGTAAAAAAATTGAAAAGAGTCAATAGAAATATATTTACATGCAACCATGTAAAAAATGCTTGTTTTGGTACTTAAAAAAGTGCTATTGTGATGGTAAGGATACCTGAATTGTCAATATGAGTATTGGTATCTAACATTTAAAAGACTTAGGTATCAATGGATCCTAATTGATAGGATTCGTATCAATATGAAAAAAAAAAAAAAACCAAAGAGAAAGAGAAAGAATCACAAAAAAAATTGAAAAAATAAATAAAATAAATTCATCTAATGTATAAACTAAGAAAAGATGTTCAAAACCCAAAGAGCTTATGATACATTGTATTGAGTACAACATTTCCATGTTATTATAAACCACTTAAGAAAATATTTAAAAATGTTATATTAAGTTTATACTTTTGTCATTAAGCACTAAGAAGGTGTTTAAATCAAGTGGCCAATGATCTTGGGTAAAGACATTCTTTGTTTGCTAATATGCAAGTGAAAATGGTGAGATTTAGAGTTGTAAGAACTATTCCAATGAACAACCATAGGTAGCCCCCCTCTATTTATACATGCTATGAACTAATCTGTAAATGTGTATTATATGGGTGTACCTGTAATATCCTTAATTTGATTAATAATATATATACAAGTAGAAGTGTACTTACTACCTAAGTTACTTAGGTTGTGTGTTGGAATAATTCCCCCTATTGAAGCATTCAGAAAACTTTATCAAAATGATCCTTAATTTGATGGCATTTAGAAAGCTAAGATGACCTTTTTCAATAATTATTGATTCAAGATGCCTTTTTTTTAAGAGTGTCAAACTTATTATGGAATAAAGATGCAATCTTAAAGATGAGTTCTTTTTAACTGGGGAGAATGACACAGGGACTACCTATGTGACTTCTAGACTTTACGACCATTTGACCTTCCTAGATTCTTCATCCAATTGTCAGAGTCAAAATAGGAATTGGAGCAACCCATCTAATAACACACTTAAACTACTTCAACCTGTCTGATTTTAGAAGAAAGCATGAGACCTGGAGCAACGCCTCTAATATCATGCTTATGCTACTTCATGATAGTCAAACAATAAAAAGAGACATGAAAGGGACTGCAAGCATGCGAGAATGTTTGTTTTGATATTTGGGAATTTTAATATGTGAACATTTGTTCTTGAGATGGATAGACACAAATTCTGTGAGACCATTTACTCTTTGGACTTCCCCTTCAAATTTTTCTAGTCTACAGAAGTCTCATTGTAGATCTTTCGAATCATGATATTTCAATGTAATAAATTAGATTATAATTTCTTTTGAAGATTATTTTTGTGTCTCTTAAGTAAGATGGGTTTCTTCTTAATCCTTTTGAAGGTGGATTCCTCCATAGTTATCTTCCCTCTCTCTTCTTGGTAGATTCCTTGAAAGAAGAAAACTTTTATCCTCCATCTAGTGTCACTATAAGTTCAACATTTCACCTTGCCGAGTACAACTTTGAATTGATGATGATTGTGATACAAGCCCACTAAGAAATTATGGACTAATAAGGCTCGTTCATAAAAAGGCTTAGATAATACCAATAACTTAGAGTTAAACATCTGGAGTGAGTGGTTGGGTCTATTTAATTAATAAGACAATTCTTTATTCAAGAAGATTGTGGCATAACTATGGTTAAGACTTGGTAAACTCATTAAAACAAGAATCATTGCATGGTAAAAGTACTCTGATATCTTGAACGATCTTAATTGTTAACACTGAGTGGTCAGTACAATGGAGCAAGAAATAGCACAATAAATTGTTTTGTGCATGCATGCATAAAAACCGTGTCTTCACGAATGCAATAAGCATGTAAGAAAACCATGAAGGATAATGGAGGAAGAGTTAATATATATAACAGACTAGGAAATAGGAAAAAATACATACAATCCAAGCCTGAAGCCAATTTCC
Source organism: Kaempferia rotunda (assembly GCA_037177415.1). NCBI lineage: Eukaryota > Viridiplantae > Streptophyta > Magnoliopsida > Zingiberales > Zingiberaceae > Kaempferia > Kaempferia rotunda. The sequence continues at coordinate 1,982,501 of JBAMIB010000066.1, read as the reverse complement.
TTAAGGAATGAACAGTAAAACATCCGAAGTTTTGATTCCTTGATAAAATCAATCCCATCTTTCCTTGAAGGAGAGTTTTTTTCAATCTCTTCCTTACTAAAGTACCAACTTGACGTATACAAGCAGTGTGATTCATCTTCCATCCTGAAGCCTCCATTTACCATTCCCTGGTCAAGAGAAATGGTAGAGGTCTCTCCCATCTTTTTCATCAAATTTTGCAATAGAATTATGGCAGCAAACTATACTCTGAAATTTCTTATGTTTCTATGATGCCAAAATCCTCACTTGCTTGAAGGACCAACTCACCAACCAACATCCTGCAAATAGACACATGCTAAATAAAAAGAGGAGGAATACAAAACATCATATGTTTAAGAATCAGCAATTGAAATGAAAATAATTCATGAACCACTGAACAAGTTACGTAATACAAACCTCTTTTACAAGGAGCTAAAGCATGCATTTTTCAACGAGTGAATGACAAATAAATGGAATGATAATTAAGTATATCATAGAACTTTCAACTTTAGTAAGATGGTTAGCAACATTGTCTACTTGCAGGCACTCAATCCACCAAAACCCAGCTGGAAAAAAAATGCAGAATTATATGGCGTAGCATGTCTACCAGATTTGAGGGGAAAATAACCATGGCAGCTAAACCAACAGTTTTCAAAACATATAGGACTATAGTAGGAGAGGGAGAAAATGGATATAAGAAAACCTTACCTCAGATATAAAAGAATCGGGGTAGAATAGATGGAGTAGGCTGACTTACACTTTACAAAAATAAAAACCTAGGACAGAGAAGGGGCACCAAGCTACTAAAACATCATGAATATTACACAGAACCGCAGAGGCCAAGGACGAATTATAAATTGAATTCAAGACATCAATAGCATGCAACAATGATGTTAAACTCTAAAAGAAGCCTTAAACAAGAGTTGGAGAATGTGGACAATCATATCTAACATGTCATACAGCTATTGATGGATCACGCGTGCAACAAAACGCATATGCTGATAGTTGGTGCTATAACAGAGATAGAATTCATGTCTAAACCTCAGCATCTATAAAGCACTAGTCAAACAGTTTGTGAAAAACACATCTTCAAATAAACCATCGTATCTTCAGATAGTCGAATTCAAATTTAGAAAATAAAACCAAAAATTTGAAAAGTAATAATTCTAGTATTCTCTACCCATTTTAAACTTTTAATTGCGCATGCAAAACGTCATTAGAACATAAAATAAATAGACTCCATATCCATCACGTAAACCTAAAACTTTATCTAATTTTCTTTCAGTTGGCCACATGAAATGAGGTACATCGCCATAAAATCTAAAGAAATGTTATCGTCCTATATACAAACAACAAAACCGATATACTAGTTTAACTCGTCTTCAATCAGTTCAACAGATTGCAACCGGTTGAAAATTACAAAGGAAGATAACACAAACACGAGAAGCTAAAGATTCCTTCCCTCGAGCTAATTGATCATCAGTACTACAGAAACTGAGACAAATACGTCTTCAGGGACAACAGGTCTGATCAAATAATCTAGTGCGCAAAATTCAAATCTCGTAAAGTCATCTATCATAACCAGATCATCGATGCTCCGGTGAAAATTAATTGGAAGAAATCACTAGGCACGCTTATTCCTTGATCAATAACAAAAAAAACAAATCTTTGTATCAATCAAGAAGGAAAGGTGATCTTTTTTATTCGTAAATTTCCGATTATTAGGGAGGAAAGCATATACAAAACTGAAAGGCGATAAAGTAAATCGAAGAAAAGGAAAGGAAATTACCTCAAACAGACGCAGAAGGGATCGTCTTTCAACCCCCCAAATCCCGATTTGGGAGAAGAAGGTGACACGAAGAAGGAATCAGACGGCGATACCGAACCTTCAGCACTTTCCTAATTTTGCAAATTTCAAACTCCGTACAAGTAATAAGTCTTCGTTTTGTAATTATGTAGATCAAAAGGGGATATATAAAAGATTCCCTTGCTGAATGGGGCGACCACTCACCACTTCACACAAAACAAGTTTCTAGGTGTAATTTCTTTTAGTCAGATAGTTTATTTGCAAAAACAAATTTTCTCATGTCGGAACCGCACGAGATTTTTTTTCTAGCTTGTCTGTGACGCATTGCATCCACACGTGGCAGGACTTCCTGTACAGCGAGTCGAAGTTCGGTGTCTCCTGCCTTGACCCACCATACGATCCGCTAAAGAAATCTTGTAAATTTAGCAAGTAGCCCATTAACATTTCAGCTTTAAGCACAGTTTTGCACTAAGGCCCATTTTAAAACTGTGATTGGTTTACAACACTCCATAAAATTTTTAGTGGCTAATAAATATTGACAATAAAAAATGAGGGATGAAAATGAATGAAGTGCAATTTCAAATTCAATTCCATGGTAAAATAATATTAAAAAATAATCAAGCAATTTTTTCTTTTTTTTTAAATATATAAGTTTTTATCATATATTGATGTCAAAATATTTGTTTAGTTTCAAGCCTTTTTCGACATTATATTATTTTATTTTAAAAAATAAAATAAACATGAGTTTAATTATAATTATGAGATAGGGAGGGAAGTTTGAAGACTTAAAGGCAGTGGTACGCAAGTGACATGTGTATCATTAATTAATCCCTCACTTTTGCTAATTAACTTAGATTATGGAGTTGAAGATGGATTAGTTAGTGGCTACTTTGTATTCTTCATATAAAATTATGGGAATGCTTTCGGTAGGTAGTTGGTATAGTGATAAGTAATCTTAAATTGATACGCTTGATACTATCTTATGAACAAATACTCCGTTAATGATTTCTTATGTATAAATGATTAAGTTGGAGAGTTAAAATATGTCAAAATCATAAGAATGTGTTTTAAAATATGGTTTAGGTAGTTATTCCTTATCGAAAGTATCTTAACTTGATCTAATCAGGAAACACTAGCCTAATTGGAAGATAAAGGAAAATTGAATGTTTATCGGTATTCGAATGTCAATGAACGAAGAAGTTCAAGAACAATAATATAATCAATCTTATCCCTAGTTATATTATGTTCTAAAATGCTTTATATGTGGAGGATGACATCAAGCATCAATATAATTTTAAATTAAATAATTTATTTTGGATTCGAGAATTTATTAGGTTATTATTTGGTTTGAGTTTATAGAGTTAGAATGGATTAATTAGTTAAAATATAATGATGCTCATTCAGTATGACTCTTTTTAATTGACACACTGTATTCATCTTATGCTAACTAATTCTATAGGTGACTGGTTCGATTCTATAAAAGTTTCTAATCATTCACCAAGATAAATTGTGAAGTACTTGTCATGGACAACCCATCAGCTTAGCATTCTTTGTTCAACTGTTCATTAAGAAAAAAAAAATATTCATTAATTTGTTGAAACTGAAACTAAATCTTTATATACTTAGAAAATTGAGAAGATGCCCTGCTATATACCATTGCCCTGTGCACTATAAAGCTCTTGATTTATATAGTTGCTAATTAAGCTTTGACTAATTATCTCAGCCACTTTTAATTTATTAATTAACTTTTAAAAATTAATGTTTTATAATTTAATAATGCTCTTTAAAAATATAATTAATGCATTAATATAACTCAAATTAAAGAGGAGTAGGATTCATCTAAAATTAATAAAGTAATTAAATTATTTTAAAAATTAATTTATAGGGTTAAAAAATAAATATAAATACTAAAAGAAGAGGTACTAATTTTTTGATTAGTGTGCTTGAAATATACTATTTTAGAAAGATATTGGAATATGTTGAAATATGCTATTCGGGAAAGATTATTAGCATCTTATTATTTTTCTTGTTTATCTTGCTGTAATAAATATCAAATATTTATTATCTTTTTTGTTTTTAGTAAATTGTGTGTGTGTGTAAAAGGTTTTATAACAGATTAATTGAGAAAAATATTTTTTTCACATTTCTATTATTTCTTAGTTCCTCTATATTCCTTTTTTTACATGGTATCAAAGAAATTTGTTCATGGGAAGCTTATTTGTTTAATATGATGGATTTGACTTCTTATTCATTAAATAAAGTTGGAAGAAATGTCATTGAAATTTATGATCTATTTATTCTTCAACATTGGGATCATCCTAGAATCATTTTGGTCATCAAATATTTGAATGGCGACAATGGCACTTACAGCCATTCAATAAGTATAGCTCTCAGTGTTAAAATAAAATGGGTTTTATCAGATAAAAACATTAACAAATCAATATTGACCGATGAAACTTTTTGTTGGAAACATGAGTATGGAGCGAAAAACTTAATAGAAAGAGCACAATAGAAAGTAAGACTTTTTTTTTTTTAATCGGAAGCATTTAGCGACTCATACTTCAATTACCCATAACTTCTTGAACCATATCGATTAGACAATCCATTAAAATCTCTCCCGAAGATCCTTCAGGTAGAGAAGTTGAGTACCAAATAAGGAAAATGTGACACACTACATTTTCCTATACAACAACATTAATAATTAAAAATAAACTTTTATGGACTATAATTATGATTGAAAATCAACACTTGAAGTCGATATCGTTCTTGTTGTAGTAGTTGGACGTAGCAGATTCGCAGTAAGCAGTTGTAGTGAGACTGTGTAGCAAAATCAACTTTGAAGCTTGTATAAAAGTTATATCTTGAGTGTTGGTCGTGGACTTCTTTTACTATTAGTAAGATGGTCAAATCTTTAAATTGGTCGATCACTTTTATTACTTGATTTTTGTTTTTTACCGGACTTGTCAATGAAGAAGATGATTGGTTTGAGGAGGCAACATATATAATGGTCTCTATTATTCCTTCTACACCATCAAATCTATCATTCCTAAAGTCAATAATGCATCTTCACAACATGATCTTTGGCATAAACGACTATGTCATCCATCCATGCAATATGAAGCATCTTGTGCAATCGGTGAGTGAAACTTTTACTTGTCCAAATAAAGTTTGT
>JBAMIB010000066.1:1952801-1963086 GCA_037177415.1 Kaempferia rotunda | reverse complement strand
CAGACTCTTAATTAATCCGTAAATTATTTGATTCATATTTGGATCGAATCGTAACAAAAATGGAAAGAGGGAACGCTCAGCTCAGTTCCGATTAGGCCCAAGAGACAAATTGTATCGTTAAAAAGAAAACAAATGAAATCGATACAATACCCAATTATCAAATGGGCAACCGAAGTTGAACGTCTACTCTCACTCTTCTAGGACCGACTCCGTTCTGCGTATAAGACGACGATGAGGTCCCTGCAACGACTCCTCCAGCACGAAAACAGATCTCGATCCCCATCCCGCGATATCGTCTGCCTTTGACAGCCTTAGCCATGATGGCGACAACGACGCCGCGGCGCCGGGGGGAGGCGCATCCACCACCCGCCGCTTCGACGACGGCTACCTCGGCTATGACCCCGCCTCCCCTCCCAGCGTTTCTACTCCTTCTCCACCTTCTCCCCAGACGCCGACGACCCCGCTCCGCCCTCCCATGCTTTCCCCGTCGACTCGCCTCTGCCGTCGTTGGAGACGGCTTCGTCTTCCTCTCCGACGACGCATGGGGTGGAGGGGAACGGCGAGATCTTCAGTTCAGATGGCCCTATCCTTCCCGACCTCGATCAGATGCAGAGGGAGGAGGGTTTCCTCTTGAGGGAGTGGCGCAGGTGAGGGGCTTTCGTTTGAGATTTTATTGTTTCTCGGGCGATCGTTGTATTTCTTCAGATCAGGTATTCTTGATGTTTAGAACTGATTAATTGAACATAGATTGCTTACTGCAAATGCCTGAATTTAGAATGGCTAAATCTTGCTAAACTTTGAAGGTCGAATCACTGTAGATCTCTTTAATTACTCTCTTCAGCGAGTGGTTCTTTTGATCTAAGTTTTTCATGGTCTTAAATACTTGTTAGTTTGAGCAACTTTAACGAAGGACAAGAACCACAATATTCTGAATGTGAGGAGACGGAAGAAATTTGGCTTCTAGCCATTAAATAGTCTAAACACCGTTAGATATTAAATCTATCTTCACAGTTTAGGTTTAATGAACCTTGATGCTTAGAATTATTTTTCATTTTAGTACTAGTAGAATATTTATTTGCTTAGAATTAGTTATTCCCTTATTTATCTCTAGAACAAATTATCTTACTATTTAATTAAGAACCTAAACACTTTAACAACTAATTCTCAATTATCTCAATTAATTTAGTGAACCTAAAAGTAAATTATGTTAATGTCTTTTTTTCTTCTTTTATACTAAAAATAATTTCAAGATTTATTAGTAATTTCAATAAAAAAATCTAGCTTTTGAGACTCAGCCGCTCTGTATTATTAATAATTTTCTTATTAATCCCATCAGTATCAGGTGCTTCATTGGCTTCCCATTAAAAGCCTCGCCAGGACTTTGATCCACCGCCTCCATCAGTATTAGGTGCTAAACATCAACTTCACAAAATTTCCTTAGTCAGTGCTTTTCGATTTCTTCATTGTGAGGAAAATTTAGTTTAACTCACTTTGTTTGATCCGAACAGACTCATTTGATATTAGTTAATTTTATTCGGTTTGGTAAAATTTGATTTGATTTAGTTTAATCTAATTTTGTTCTATTCGATTAAATTTAGTTTGGTTTAATTCGATCTTGTTTAATTTAGTCTGGTTTAATTTGATTTAATTAAGAGGAAGAATAAATTATTTAAATTTAGTTATAAAGTTATTTTTATTATTTTATAATAATATGAATTATATTTTTTATAAAAAAATAATAGACACCAAACAGAATGTAATCACTGTTGTAATTAAGGATTACATACATAGTATACAATTCTCTAACCAAATGTAGTAATGATTATATTACTCCTAACTAATCATAGTCATAAGTAAACTCATCTTATAGCCATTGGCATCAAGCAAGTTTATAAATTGATAGTCTTTGGCGATTGCTGTATTAGAGGTTAAATACCTCAAAGTCATCCTTCCTTTTTTTTAATAATTTCCTAGATTGTGGGTTCTTTTCGATTTGGTATTTTATTCTTCACCACCACCACCAATTACCTTTACATAACCCTTCCACCACCATGATTACCATCACCATCCCTGTATGCTAAAATTTTTCCTACGCTGTAATTCTTCAACACCATAAAGACTTCACCTAATTGTCATCGTACGCCATTCTATGACATCACTCATATCCATTGATAATGTTGGAGTTGTCAACACCTCACGCCATAATCTATCCAACATGGCTATAATTTTCTTTATAGAGGCTTGTCCCTTTCCTATCTCCTTATTTATTTATTTTATTAGAAGAACAAAACAAAATATTGTTACAGAAAATATGCTCGTCATTTTTAACACCATACCAACACAATGGTAGGAAAATGTCATACATTAACGAACTGGAGGTCCTACTAGAGATAGGTAGAAATTGCTTATTGGAGAAATGGAAATCCTATGGGATAGATTGCGAGAGTTGAAATATTTTTCTTCCATGGATTTGGCGAACTTGGCATGTTCTGTTAGTTGCCCTTAAATATTCTGGTTGATTCAGTTTGCACCATTTCTTGTTGGTCATATCAGTTGTTTTTTTATAATGTGCTAGTTTGCTGTCATAATGCTCTCTATATAACCTTTAAAAATAGTTTATAATTTGTTTTAACTTGTAGGATATATCAGACCAACCAAGTTAATTTTCAACTGTTAGAGATTTGTGTTGAATGTTGAGGATGGCAATTACATGGCATTTGGCATTGCTTGATGGTTGTTTTGTTGTATGGCCATGATTTAAACAAAGTATTATGTTCGCATCAATGTTGTGATATCTGATTTTGCATATGGTAAAGCAAGCTCATTAACAATAAAATGTGTGTTTTCTTTGAGTTATTAAGTTTGATAGCGCTCACTTATGATTCTTTCAGTTTTATTAATTCTTTTGTTCACTATTCGGAGACAAAATGCAATTCACCTCCAGAAAGGAAAAAGAATCTAGAAATGAAATCATTTCTGAAGCTCAACAACATATACAAGCTTTCTAGTAGAGAAAATTAAACTGCGAAACAAACAAGGTGCAGAACAGAGAAAGAGAGAAGGTAAATATTTTTTGCTCTAAAATTGATTTACTACACATGTCAAAAGAATATTCCATCTAAGATTTTCATTTGTTGGCAGCTATATCTCGCCAATCAGGAGAAGTTCCATGCAAATACAGATGAGCAATACTGGAAAGCTATTTCTGAGCTTATCCCGCATGAGATAGTAAGCATTGGGAAGAAGAGAGGAAAGAAAGAACCACCACCTCATATGTCTAGGATGCAGCACATTTTGTTCAGGCTGAAACATACTCCACCACGTCATATGAAACCTCCAACACCACCTCGGGCAGCTGCTCCTGCCAAGGATGCCAAAAATCGTTCAGCAGCACCTGCCTCAGATGGCAAACCTAATGGTGCTGCAGCTATAACAAAGGTTGAAATCCCTGCAACTGAAGGGCAAGGAATGGAGGCAGCAGAGCTAGTCGCCACTGCTTGATCCCCCACCCAATTTCAGCATCCTTGCATTCTCACCGTGCTCGATTGTGTTGTACAACCCCCCTCCGAGGGTGGCTCTGCTGGGCCAAATGATGTCCGTGATTTCTCTTCCTTTCAAAACACATGGGACAGTTCTAGAAGAGCTTTTGAGGTGAATCCACTCTTACCGCCGATTCTGTTGGGCAGATTAGATTTACTGGTACATTTTCTTCAGTTCCTGTCTGATCCAAATTAAGAGGATCGTTAATTATAGTAGGAGGGACTAATATATGGATCTTGATTTGATTCAACTGTCTTGATTTGGGACTAAGAGGGATTAAAATTCGGGACTAGAAGATCTGATCTATTGTGTTGTACATTCATGTATTTGATTTCTTGCAGAAATTAGAGACTGATAGTGAAATTAGACACTGATACTTTTGTAATTACAATGCCAGTAAATTTGTAAATTAAAAATTTATGAAAGGTGATGAAGAAGAGGATAAGAATTAAAAAAAAAAACAAAAAGACAAAAGGTTGGGCAATACATCGCATGTCCTTTCATCTCGTCCACTGATAACACGTAGACTGAACCGACGCGATAAGGAGCGTGCAGCGGCGTAGTTGTTGGGTTATCGCATGGGAATGAAGACATGGAGGGGATAAATGATAAGCACAGGTACAGCCCATCGATTCGATTTATTTTAATTTAAAGAGTGGTACGCCATCGGATGCTTTCACTGCCATAACTGCAGCTGTCTGCCACTGGCGTCCTTTTATTTTTTATTTATTATTTATTATTATTATTATTTTTTTGACCACTCTCAACTTTGAATGGTCAAAATAATAATAATAAAAATTTTAGAATAAAAATTTTGGTCTTTCTTTTGAAAAAGATACAACGCTGGAATGTTTGAAATTTGAAAATCTCATTTTAGAGAATATATTTATTTTGAGGAAAGAACCAAAAAAAAAAAAAATCTCTCCGGAGGGGGATCCGTATCTGGCAAGGAGGATATTCTTATTAATTCTTTTAATGAAAAAAATCTATTAGCCCACACAGCCGAACTAAAAATTTCATAATTTTTCCTCGCCGTTCTTTTCCTTTTTTCTTGTTTGTTCAGATTCCGTTTTGCAATGTCGATATCATCTTCGTATCGGAATTCTTTCCGCGCCGGAACTACGTCGTAACGCTGGCACATGCCAATCAATTCCCGTGTCTGTCCCTGTTTGTGTCAGTCCTTGTCCATGAATTAAACCGGCGAGACGACCGCTACAATGTCGTACCGGTAGCGTTACGGATGGGCTGGCGCGACAGTGATTGCCCCCGCTGGCATTAATTAATTAATGTGGTTCAAAGAGACGTTGTCAACGAAAAATATATTAAAAAAAAATTAAAATGATGGACAAATCGATTATGAAACCATATCATTTTTAACACTGATTCGGAATAAACAAGATATTATTTTACTATTGCATTAATTTTTTGTCAATTAATATCCAACTATAAAATTTGGAATCGAATTATTTTGCATTGTGGGCTTGGAGGGCCCCCATTCGAGAAAATGAAGGCAATTTCGATAGCGTGGTGGTGGGGCTCAAAGGCTACTTACTTTTTATTTTCGTGTTAGATTTGTCAAACATGTAGTCGATGCCTATTCATCATCTTGGCATATTTGTGTCAATCATGCATATCCCAATTCCAATCCAATCCAATTGCCATCATATTTTGCTATTCCAATTTCGACTATTTGATTTTATTTTTTATTTATCTGATGCTTGTGTAAGATAATTACATTACCTAAAAGTAAATTTCCAAAAAGCATTTTCGTAGATGAATCAAATCCCCCTGCAAGGGTTAAAGATTTGCCTTAGTACCTCTGTTTTTTTTTTAAAATCATCACAGAGCATCTCTTTTTTATTTTATTTTTTTTATGACAAGGGTCCCCCATCTATCAACATTCTTTTTAAAATGATAAGGCTATCTTCAAACTCCCTCTACACATATTAAATCCTTAATAAATCAGACGTACTATAACAGTTATAAAAGTATAACTATTACAATATAAATATTAAATGATCTAATCAAATCCATATTATAGTAATTTTAAAAAAATATAACTAATATAATTGTTATAGTAATTATGATATCATAACTGGTACAAATTTCGTAGATGGTATAATGTAAATAATAAGACTCTTGTAGCAGGATTGAGTTGGCTAGTCTGAGGCATAGTTGCTACCATAGTGTAAGAGTTCGAATATCGACAAAGTCGAGAAAATTATAAATTCCTGATTTATTTCCTTACAAATGGTTATGGAACCACCATTTAAAGCCGATGTATGGTGGATTCCACCTTTAACTATTGTAAAATGTAAATAATAAGTGAACAAGATTAAATTCATGATGTAGAGGGAAAAATCTAAAATGAGGGTGAGTTTCAGGAGTATTTTTAGATTAAATTTTTTTTAAAAAAAAATTAAACAGAAACATATATGGGGAGATATTTTTATATAATAATAATAATAATAATAATAATAATACAGAGTTGAAAATTAATTTTTTTTTACTGAGTTAATCATCATTTGGAGTAGGTATAATAATGGGATGAGAATTTAATCCATATCAAATAGGTATAGAGATTCTTCCATTAAATAAAATTAAAGATGGGTAGAAAGACGATTATAAAATTATAATTTAAAGGTGGGGAAGAGGATGGATGGTAAATCTCCTCCCGCCCCGGGCCCGCCCAATTCTTGGGAGAACGGAGAGTAGGGACAGCAGACAGGCGCGTGATAGCCAATCGCTGTTTTGGACCGTTTGTCCAGCAGCTCTGTACGACTTGTCATTAATAAGAGAGAGGAAGGTGACAAGACAATGGTTGATGGGAAAGGAAAGGAGATTGTACGGAACTCACTTACTCTCGTCCTTTAAACAGCCCCACAACCTACCCATCCTCCACGTGTCCGGGATTTTCTGCTCGTCATTCCGTGAAAACTGTCCTTTCTACCTGTTATCATAATATCCAAACTAACGTAATCGAATCTAATAATATAAAATTTAAATATTAAATTTTAATAAATTTGAAAATATAATTTTGATGGGGATAGTGGGATACTATATAATTTTGATGATTAATAAAAAAAAAAATCTTTTAATGATTCTAATGGCAAGGACAATTTTTTATTTTTGTACTTTTATATTATCACTCTGCATTATAATTTTATTGTTGTTTTTTTTAATTATCTCCAAAATGCTAAGTAAAATATTTTGTGTTTCATGAATTTAAATTTGTTTTATATTCTGAGGTAAAAAATTCATAATAAATCTAACACAGTTATTATTATTGTAACACAATGTAATTAATTTGAAAATGGACTTACAACTAAATTTTGAGATATTATAATTTTTTTTTTTGAGTTATTAGAAATTAACATTATGCTTACATAAAATCACTAGTTAATTTGCAAATCAAAATGTAATCTCATATTTTAAAAGATTTGTGAATTTCTTTTAGGTTTTTTATTTCAACTCAAATACCGTACTTACAAAATTGTAAATTAGCATATAATTTGAGACATAATATGCTTTTAAGTTCTTAGTATTAACTAATGGTAATATCAATTTGACTCTAAATATATTACAAATTTTAAATTTATAGATCATATATTAATTTATAATCAATATGTGTGCTAAAGACAATGGAAGAGTTAAACATAGATTAAGGTGGTCTTTGATTTAGGGATTTAAGAATGAGGAAATGAATTAAGGTGGTCTTTGATTTAGGGATTTAAGAATGAGGAAATGAATTATCCTATTAAAAGTGTTTAGTTAATGAGCTTGGGAATAATGAAATGTAATCATTCTTAAACATTGAGAATGGACAAAACTCTACCGGATTGTTGAATTTATAATTCATTCTTGATTCTTAATCTTTCGGGTAACGACAGTCTTAAGGCTTCGACAATGTCAGGGGTTGATAGCAACCACCTGTTGGGGAAAAAAAAATTAAAAAATTGAAAAATGGGGAAAATTTGAAAAGAAAAAATAAAATTGAAAAAAAAAAATCTAGGTCAAGCTGTAAACACTATTTTGTCTCTTTGCAAATGTCATTTCTCCTGACATTAGCAACCTTTAAATAGGCTTATATATAAGATTGTAAGCCAAGTAAAGTTAAGATCTTCAAGTATATTGTTGTTTTTTTTCCCAACTAAAGGAGAGTATCAACCAATTGGAGTGTTCTAAGAATAGAATACTTCTATTAGAGCTCTAGCTAATCGAAACTATATCCAATTGACTGAATGCATGAGCAACGACTGAATAGGTTTTGCAATCAACTAGTCATCTAGTCGTTTTTTGGTTTTATGGCTACGATGAAAGGTTTAGTTGATTGAAGCCATTTGAAGACTTGTTGTTGGAATGCAGCCTGATCTATATAAGCCTTGAGGGAGATGTTGATTGAAGTTCAAAAGGTCTTAAAGAATGGAGTAATTCAATACATTTTGAGAAATCAAGGTTAATAGTTATTAAGAGAAATCCCAGGAAGTTAAGATTGACTATTGGAATAATCATATATGTAGTAGTAATGTATGACCAATATATTTTAACTTGTTTGAAAAAGAGTTTTAAGTTAGATATCTGTCTATTTTTCTAATGTATGCATGAAGCTTATAAGGACTTATTAACATTCTTAGTAATCAAAAGCCCCGGTATGCAAGTGTTAATTAGTAGATTAACTAAATATTTATGGTTTGAATATTAGTCATGCTACACTGTAAGATATTTTCTCTCAGTGGGATGAAAAATCTAAAATTGGTAGGTGAGGAGCTACTTTCAGATTTATCTTGTTGGTTTAGGTCGGTAAGGATCCGGATAATTGGATAATAATAATAATGGTATCAATTTAACACAAATATGAACTTTTTAAGCTCACCAAATACTTCCTAGCTAGTATAAGAAACCACTAGATGTATGTTAAGAAAAAAAATTCACATATTTATATAATAATATAATATCTTATAATCTCATGATATATATTTTTTTATTTTTAATATATGATTTTGATCATATTCCTAAAGAAGAACGACCATTATTTTTATGGTCTGGATCTCCCCACAAGTATTCGATCATCTTTTACTGCTCAAGGCCTCCCCACAAGTATTCGATTATTTTTATGGTCACTATTGATCTACTCATCAGGTCTCCCCTCAAATATCCACAATAGTATGATAGTGTTCATTTTAAATCTAATTCCTTATGAATTTATTTTTAGCTCTACCCAAAAGGCATAATACCAATGAAGAGATATCTTTCATCTTATAAACATATAATTTTTTCTATATAAATGGTTTGATATTATCCTTTTTTAACCTAAACCTTCATAAATTTATTTTTAATCTCAACCAGTTGAGTATATCTTCTATATCTTATAAACATATGATATTTTTTTAATAAATTTTCAATGTGAGTCTTTGATTATATTTCTAATAATATTGTGCATTGTTGCTATGATGATGTTTATTTGACATGAATTTGAACTTTTTAGATTTGTTAATTATTTTTAGTTAAAAATTTGATGATTTTAAAGTTTGATAATCTAGAAAAGAGCATATAAATATTTTTAAAAAATATATTAAGAATGCAATGATTCTGACTAGAAACAAATTTAAAATTTTTAGTGTAGTCAAATTTTTAATTAAAAGTGTTTAATAAACTTGAGTTCTTTATGATCGTCATATGATCATAAGTGTTTAAAAGTAAAATTTAGAAAAAAAATTTAGAAATATCTTCCACTTACAGACGATCATAAATTTTTGTATATAAATTTAGAGATAAATTTATGGATTAGTAGAAGTTGATTTATCATAAACTTGAGTTCTTTATAATAGATCATATGATCATAAGTGTTCCATGAAAAATTAATGGAATATTTAAAAAAAAATATGTACTTTTATAAATACTATATTGATACAAATGATTGATCAAACATTTTTATCTAATTCTCCACTTTTTTTCCTAAATAGTTTTGTAAATATGATCATTCATTAGCATAATATTTAAATACCAGTTGATACATATAAAATGTTCATATGACTCTATTCCACTATCACATTACATAGCATTTACTGATTAATTATTAGAGATCGTTTTAAGCATAATGCCATACCGTTCTGGACATCTTCGTACGATATACACTTTTTATTTGTTTTGTCAAACAAAAGAGATGTAATAATACCCGAAAAGCTCTAGAAACGCGTGACACGTCATCCCGTTGTTTTTTCCCCTTAGTTGTTGTATTTTTTTTCTAATTTTAAAATTTGTCCTATTGTTGCATTAAATAAAGACAAAAATAAAAAAGCACCTTTTTCTGTGTGCGTGTTTTTAATCATATATACATGTTTTAAAAAAAAAAAAATTTAGGAGCGTCTCATCCCGTCAAGGCCATATATAAAAAGATAGGTACCGTTCAAACGGATTTGATCGGTTCAATACCATTGGCATCGTTTTGCAGCGGCTATAATTTTACTGTTATAATATATAATTATCTTATTAAATAATATTTATATATAATAATTATAAAATTATAACTATTATAATATTTAATAATTATTAAATCGTAATTATTATAACATATAATAATGATCCGGGGTTAATATCTGGTCAGAGAAATGTACAGATCATCCTTGAAAGTCAAGATAACAGCCAGGTCAGCAAGTCAACATAAGAGTCAGGTAAGCCTATCTCATGGCAGACAGTTCAGAATCGCCGACCGGCTAATACACCCGGTCGGATAAAATCAAGCAGC
>JBAMIB010000066.1:1935560-1948709 GCA_037177415.1 Kaempferia rotunda | reverse complement strand
CGTGGGTCTGTCGGGAACATTCTCTGACATACTCTGATATTCTCTGGCCCTTCAGTCGTGTGCAGGCTGGTCGGAATACTCCTCGACAAGCTGTTATGCTAAACGACAGAAGATTCTTGTCGTTTGTGTCCAGCTGGATTGAGACCACGTGGGTCGGTCGGGAACATTCTCTAGCCAATCGGTTGTGCTAGACGACAGAGTACCTTTGTCTTTATCTGCCGATCGGATGAGACCTTTATGGCTGCGATCCGCTCGGTTATAGACCTTGGCGAGTGAGCCTTCGCCGACCGGTCTTTATTTATCGGGGCGGGTCTTCCTCTGGTTGAGCCGACCGGAGTTCATACTCCTTGGCTCTTTTGATGCTCGGGTCTGCTGATTGGTTTTGTCCGGCCGGGAGTATTAGTCGGTCTGCTCTTCTCCGACCGGGTATATTAGCCGGTCGGCTATTCTGAACTGTGCCGTGAGATAGGCTTACCTGGCTTCTATGTTGACTTGCTAACCTGGCTGCTATCTTGACTTTCAATAGTGATCTGCGTATTTCTCTGACCGGATATTGACCCCGGATCAGATATCATGCAAGATTGGAGATACACGGTTAGGCTCCATTGTTCGTCTTACTTGAGCATTAATAGTTGCAGTTGAGCATAAGTGTGATCTCATTAATATGAATTACGGAGAGTCCACTTTGGTCCCTGATTGTGGGTGATTTGTTGATCTTGTTAAAGTGGTTGTTGACAAGTATCATATGATATTTGTTAGCAGTGTTGGGAACAGTGGGCCCTCATTGACAACAGTTGGTGCACCAGGTGGCACCGCAACAAGCATAATTGGTGTTGGTGCATACATTTCTCCTGCAATGGTGCCAGGAGCTCATTGCGATGTGGACCCTCCTACTGAGGGTTTGGAATAGTCATGGTCTAGTAGAGACCCAATAACGGATGGAGATCTGGTTTTGTGTATAAGTGTTCTTGGGAGAGCTGTGGCACCAGTACCCACATGGACTCTGTAAAGGCTTTTGGTTATGAATGGAACTTCAATGGCAGTACCATCTTCATGTGGAGGTGTTGCACTTCTTATTAGTGCAATGGAGACTGAAGGAATCCTAGTCAGTCCATACAATGTGCGGAGAGCATTGGAGAACACTACAACTTCTATAAGTGATGGGGTTGATGAGAAGCTAATGACCGGCCAAGGGCTTTTGCAAACTGACAAAGCTATCACGGCAATGGATGGCTTGGCTTCAGCACTGCATGAAGTATCAACAGAAGCACATGTAACACTAGAAAGATTCTTATGTAAACAAGCACAGGTTGAGGATTCCCAAGCTCAAATCGAGGACTTGAAAATGACTATTATGAAGAATCAAGAAAGTCATTTGGAAACGTTGGAGAAGTCCAAACATGATCGTGTCTGCCTTCAAGATTTGAAATGGTGATTGAAAATTCTATATCTGAGTGGAACTTGAAAGCTCTTGATACCTTAATTTCTATCCATAGATGAGAGGAGAAAATTGCCACAATGAAGACAGACATGGATTAAATAAGTGACTCTTAAAGCAGCAGAGCTAAGGATAATGACTGCAAAAGAAGATGAAGTTCAGCTGCTAGTAGATTTTGTTGACATGTTGCTCGATGATCTTCCTCTTGTGTAACCACTTCACACTACTCTAAACTCGAGACCGAGTTTTTTCGATTGTCGTAGGAGAATCTGAATAATTTTTGTTATTATTTTAGAATCATTTTGTTATTATTTTAGAATAATTTTTGTTTCGACTGACATGATTGAGCATTGGCCCAACGGTAAAGTTGTTGCTTTGTGACCTAGAGGTCATGGGTTCGAATCCTGGAAACAACCTCTTGCAAAAAAGTAGGGTAAGACTGGGCAGTGTGCACAATGGATCCTTCCCCGAGACCCTGTATGGCGGGAGCTTCGTGTGCCGGGCTGCCCTTATTATTTTAGAAGTATTTTTGGCAATGTAATTTTAGAATTTTGAGTCAGTTTAAGATATTTGAATTTTTAGTACATTTGGATTTTTTCCTTTTTGTTGAGAGTTTTTTTCTCTCTTAAGAATTTTTTCTTTCCTCTTGTGTCTTAAGGTTTTGGATCAATTGAGGGATTATCCTCTATTATTGAATAAAATTTTCCTTTTCTGGAAAACCTTGAGGATGGCAGTTTCTCTTCATGTATTATCCACAAATCCTCCTTCTTGTCAGCCCGGTGATAATCGCTATCATATCTTGTTTGTATACATTCTCTCTCTGCTTCCGAACATCTTGTGAGTTAGAAAAGATCAGGCCTGTGCTATCACACATGATTGAGTTGTGGAAATTTTTGGATAGCTATTTTATATCTGAATTTGAGCTGAATTCTTTTGGTTAAAAAATCTTTCTAGTTGTTATGCAACATTTAGGAGATTTTAAATATGACTTTTTGCTCCTGGTGGCAAGATGTTAAAATTTTATTCCTTAAAATGATATAACTGAATTCATTCATCATTTCTCAGATGATCAAGGTAGTGCTCTAGGAAGAAAAGAAGTTGCAAAAACTGTTAAACCGTGCATCTATCCTGATAAACGAAAAACTAAATCTGGCGATCGGAGTCCATTGACGTGGACTGATAAATATCGCCCAAAGGTTCCAGCTGACATCATTGGCAATCAGTCAATTGTATGGATCTTTGTTTTTTTTTTTTTGTTCTGTCTTCTTCATTTTTTTTGTACAACTTACCTTGGCACCTTGAACTTTTTTACTATTTACAGGTTAAACAACTTCATGACTGGTTAATGCACTGGGATGATCATTTTTTGCATATTGGTCAAAAGATAAAAGGAAAAAAACTATCAGACACTGGATCTAAAAAAGCTGTCCTTCTAAGTGGATCACCTGGAATTGGTAAAAGCACTTCTGCAAAGTTAGTTAGTCAGATGCTTGGTTTCCAGGCTGTTGAGGTGCTTGCACTTTCTTTCTTGTATTATGAAAAAAAAATTCTGATAGTAATTAAGAAAATCTGGTTAACTTTGACTAATTGCCATGTTTTCATATTAATTTTTATTACTATTTTCTTTGCCAGGTTAATGCCAGTGATAGTCGTGGTAAAGCAGACACCAAAATCGTTAAAGGAATTGGTAGTAATACATCAAATTCTATCAAAGAACTTGTTAGCAATGTGGCTTTGAATTCTGGCCCAGACTGGTGAGTCTTAGATTGGTCATATTTAGATAAAGACACAAAGTTTCACTTGCTACAGGATATTTGTTTGAAATAACAGGTCAAAGCCACCAAAATCTGTGTTAATCATGGATGAGGTTGATGGTATGTCTGCTGGAGATAGAGGGGGAGTGGCTGATCTTATTTCTAGCATAAAGATTTCCAAGATTCCTATCATTTGCATCTGCAATGATCGTTACAGTCAAAAGCTAAAGAGTCTTGTCAATTATTGCTTGGCACTCAACTTCAGGAAACCTACCAAACAACAGGTACATGCACGTACATTTGCCATTAACATACTGATACAAAACCAAAAGTACATAAGCTATTGTCAAATTAATCGTGGCACTGCCAAATAACATTCAGAATTGTGACACTGGTCTTACATGTATTTATCTGGAGAAATATGTATTTGATTTCTCATTTTTTTTTTAAACAGATGGCTAAAAGGTTGAAGCAAATTGCAGATGCTGAAGGCCTCCAAGTTAATGAGGTAATTTTTAGTATTCTTTAATAATTCATTTGTCTTAATACTAAACAAGTTACAAGAAACCACTTAAAGATGCGCAGAAAGGTTTGCTTATGTGTCGATGTTCCTCATTGTTTCATAATATTGCTACCTAATACTGGGTTGTATCTGCTCTCTGTAAATTTGAATTTGCACGATCCTTAGCGTCTCTCTTTACATTTGCTTTTCAACATGATAGATTTCTCTCGAAGAACTTGCAGAAAGAGTAGGTGGAGATATGCGTATGGCAATAAATCAATTGCAGTACATGAGCATCTCTCAGTCGGTAATCAATTATGATGATATAAGACAGCGTCTTCTTAGTAGTGCAAAAGATGAAGATATTTCTCCCTTTACAGCTGTTGACAAGTATGCAACTTCCAAAATTTTCTCTGTGAAACCAGTTTCATCTGTCTATGGGGTCTCTAATTTATTCTTTTAGCTCATGTTTGTTTTTCTTTCCAATAACTCTTTCAATTGTTTCCTCTATATCAAGTGTTGAAATTTCAGGCTGTGCTGGTGGCATGGCTGAAATGGTTAGGCATAAATGACACAAGTCAAATGCTTCTATGCTACGTGCTTATATTGATTGTACTGGACAGAATTCATAGTGTCTCCCCTTGTGCTAATCCATGTATTTGATTATTTGATTCAGAGAGACATTGTGGAAGCTATGGTAGGAGTCAGAAAAGTAGATGTTGAGAGATTGGGCAAGCAAAGGGGAGAGTTTTAGTGCTGGCACAGTGTCACTCATCTCGAGCATCCATTGATGCTTGTCCCAGATTGGGGAGAAAGATGAGTTAGATGGGAGAAATCAGGAATTGAGGGGTGGAGGTGATTAATTGTAGTGGGGAGCGTAGGGTAAGCTATACATATGAAAATAATTAAAAGTAGTTTTCATAATAAAGGTGGTGGGTTGGGTAATTAATTATTACTATATTACTGGTAATTGCAATGTGTATTTATTATGTTATAAAGTTATAACTAATGAAAAAAACGTTTTGGGAAGGAGAAGGGATTGGGTAATCAAG
Organism: Kaempferia rotunda; assembly: GCA_037177415.1. NCBI lineage: Eukaryota > Viridiplantae > Streptophyta > Magnoliopsida > Zingiberales > Zingiberaceae > Kaempferia > Kaempferia rotunda. Next base: position 1,943,963 of record JBAMIB010000066.1, on the reverse strand, counting down.
TTACAAAGTCACAGTCATAAAGTTATAATTTATTAAAAATAAAAATTTAGGAGGTAAGGTAGTTAATATAGTTATGCTATTAATTATATTTATCATAAATTATTAATTTATAATTAAAAGGTGTTTTTATATGCATGGGGTGTTCTTGGGAAGTGTTAGTAAATGTATTTTGATTTTAATTTTTAATTAAAATGTAAAATCATAAAAATTAATTGATTAGTCATAATATGTTTGAAAATTATAATTTATATCTATCATAAGTTTTGTGATTTTAACTTAATGTCATGTGATTTTATAAGTTACTGATTTATTTTGTTGTAAAACCTTGAATTTATTAATTTTAAAGTTAAATAATTATAATTCTGTTTAATTAATTAATTTGATTTAAGATCTGCCATTAGTTCTGTTTTTTACAATTAGGTGTATGTAATTTTTTTTTTGTCATGTGTTACTTTAAAATTTCTGTTTGATCCTCTTTCTACTTGCTATCTTTTTGGAGCTAAACAACTCAAGTTGAAGATGTTTGTAAGGTTAAAACTCATTTGACCTCGTGTTGGCATGGTCTTGTACTGACCCACTATTTATCATTCCGAGAGACCAAAACATATAAAGCAATACTTTAAACGTTGCTTTATATATATTTTTGTTTAGATGATCAGCTTGTAAACTCCATTCTTTCATAATTGGATGTTCATCAGATTGTGATGATCATTTAAGAGTTTTTATCTTGTTGACATCAGATTTACCTTTTTAGCTCTTGATCTGAGCTTAAGTTTGAATAATCCAACTTAAGTTGTAGAGATTAAATGATCATAAACAGCTGTACTTGATTGTTTTTAGAAGAAAAAATAAACTCTTTGAAGTTGATTGAGGCTGTTTGATCCTTATAAGAGGACAAATAGTTCTTCAGTTTCACTGAATGTTTTCTTTAATTATATCATTTCAATGCTGTTTTTTGTAAAAATGTATTAGGATGGATAATGGATATGTAGGTTTGTTTCTTGCAGAACAATCTTCTAGGTTCTATTGGTTTTTTCTTGTGTAAACTGATATATTTTCTATCTAGTACTTTCTAGGTTCTAACTTTTCAGTATGCATTTTGCTCATATGTTGCTCATCCAGTTTCTGATGGAGTCAATTCTCAAACTGAAACTGACTAAAGAGGAAATTTCGTTGTAACATTCATATGCTATTCTTAGTTTGCTTTAACAATTTAGTTAGATGCTGTATGATTTCGAGTTAACTTCTAGTAGCATAGTTTTTAATAGCAATAGTGTATCAGTTGTAGAATTGTCTGTTGTGATTTTGATTTCATATGGCTGCAATGGAACTTTAGATATTTTATTTCATAATGTTTTCCAACTTTTCAATTTTTGTTGTAGGCTCTTTGGTTTCAATGGAGGGAAGTTGCGGATGGATGAGAGAATTGATTTAAGCATGAGTGATCCAGACTTAGTTCCCCTTATTGTTCAGGTTTTCCATCACTTCTCAATTTTCTGTTGCTTCTATGTTTGCATCAATGCAGATATTTTTCTTAGCTTCAGTTGGTTGTGCAGATTTCACATTTGCAACTATCAGGGTCATCTGTTAAACCCAAGGCATATTTTTTGCATTCTCTTTAGGTCAGTGTTAAGTGAAAATGGATGTATGGTTTACTAGGAAGGTTAAAATAAAAAAAATTTATCCTGGAGCAAAGTGTAGCTCTAGGATATTATAAACTGAGAAAAAAATTGTTTAAATGATACAGACATAGTCAAAGATGACAATCTATAGTTAGTTTAGTTAAGGTGACTGTAGGAGATGTAACACGTAGAGTAAGATTAAAGAAAATTCTAATTAATGTAAGAAAAGTGATTGAATGTTACTAGTGCATTAGTCTTTCATAGAGATTGTTATAGAGGGATAAGATTTGTGTGCTTGATCCTAAACAATTTGGATAAATATGGCTCGGATGATTGCGATGGTGGATCAGGGAAAATAAGCCACCATTATGTCTATTGACAGGATTATTAATTATATAAAAAACATGAATGATGATGCTATCGGTTCTAATGTCCTTTTAACTCTTCCACTTGACACTTGAGGCGATTTGAATGTTTAAAGGTATGCATTTTAAGTAGCACAACAAATATAAATAAAAAATAACAAACCTTGAGCCTAAACAATAAACTCAATTTCTTTTGATAATTAATGACAAAGATGAAGGGGATCTTGGCGCAACGGTAAAGTTGCTGCTGTATGACCTGGAGTCATGGATTCGAGTCGCAGAAATAACCTCTTGCAATGCAGGGTAAGCTGCATACAATAAATCCTTCTCCGGCACTCCGCATTGGCGGGAATTCGTGGATGGATCTGTCCTTTTAATTAGTGACAAAGTTCATCTGCTCCTGTCCTTGCAGTGGTTCCTTGGATAGGTATACTTGGAATCTCGTGTAGGGTATATTGTCATGACTTGAGTAAGCTCTTTCCCATTGCTTGGATTTACCTTGTCCACGACCTGATGATTCAATTTGCACATCCCTTGGCTTGAAGTGGCCTCGTCTTTGACATGATAGTTCCATTGACACATCCCTTGTGCCAGTCAAAGGATAAGCCCAAGTTGCTAGACAACACTCGTAAGCCAACTACACACTATAATATAAGATCATTACAATAATAAAGAACAAGAATTTATTATCATAGGAACACTCAATTGCATGTCTACAAGAATTCAAGTTAAAAAAGACATATTGAACATAACATAAAGTGCAGAAACATATAGTAAGCTAAGCACGGATCTCTAAAATTATGTGGACTCCAAGTCAATGGTAGTCGCATCTCACAAAGTCCAATAACACGTATAATGCAGTGAATCAACACCTCTAGTAACATTTAATTGATCCAAAGGTAAAAAGAAAGGGAGACTTGTTTCAAAAATTTGTAGGAGAGCCTCCCAAGAGCCATCCAAAATACAAACAAGATGATGTAAAGAAAAGCTACGCATATGTTACAATTTTTAACATGAAGTATAGAGAACTATAATTAAAGTTCCCAATTAAGGGATGACAATCTTTCTTTTGGCCCAGGAAGCTTGACTCAAATATCTCTATTAACTGTAGTAATATTGGTGACTAGGATAAGAAAACTGTCTCAATTTTAATGGTTCATATCAACATAAAGTCTACAATCTGATCTGGAGATGTTTACTCTTCAATTGGGTGATGACAATACCCAACAGTTACGAGTGCAATATCATGAGGTCTCGTGTGATAATTAAATCTTGCCTGAACCAAGTGTCACAGATCCATCCTTAGAGCCACAAGGTCCTACAAGTAGTTCCCTTAGTATGTTATGATTTATTATATCCATCACAACCATACTATCATGTTTTTAACTTATATTTTGTCCCTCTACTACATATATATGCTTGTTTTGTACAATAACTAAATTCATGATTGATAATAACTAATAAAGTATGCTCCAAAAATGAATACTTTAGCATGAGATATATAAGGATGGAAAAAGTAACATGGCATGTACATACACATGAAGTGTCATGGATTGCATAATTGGGTCACTAATATTAGTTCAATTAGGAATGGTGATATGATGTATATCAACATACAACCCAAAATAGCTTAATTATAATTGTTATTTTTTTTCCATTACTGCAATACAGTTTCATAGATTTCATAGAATCCTAGGATTATCGTGGTTCGAGAGGTTGCAATAGGTATCCAACTAAGTTATTTAAATTTGGTAACAATCTTGCTGGATTTCTGATAATTGCAATAGAATATTTTTGTAGGTTTCAGTATGAGAAGGTTAATCCCTTATCAGGCTTTATGTTAACAGAAACAAACTAGGCAGTTTTGTGTGTTAGAATCCTATATTAGCAACAAACATTCTCTGAAAAGAAGTAAACATTATAACTAAATTGCAGTTGAATATTTTATTAGCTTTCAGTACATCTGTGTTTTGTGACCTACATTTTGGGCGAACTTATTCATGGGTCATGCATACTAGTCATTATGATAATTCTGTGGTAGTTACTCGTTTCTAGTTGTTATTAAACTTTTTGAAAAATAATTTTCTTCGAAATACATACTGCAGAAATAGTTACTAAATAAGTGGCATGATATTTTCTGAAGGCTGCATAATTTAGCTCTAAGGCCATTTTTTTTTATTTTTTAAAATGCCAGGAAAATTATGTCAATTATCGGCCAAGTTCTACTGGCAGGGATGACAATGGTGTTAAAAGGATGAATTTGCTTGCACTGGCAGCTGAATCTATTGGGGATGGGGATATATTCAATGTTCAAATAAGAAGATACCGCCAGTGGCAGCTATCACAATCTAGTTCATTTGCATCGTGTATAATTCCGTATGTCAGACAACTAAACTACACTATTTGTTCTTGTTTGTGTTGCTGGATTTTTTACATAAGATACAAAAATCTGTGGGTTCTTATTTTTTGTCTACATGCTAATTTTTTTCCAGTGCGGCTCTCATGCATGGGCAGCGAGAGACCTTTGAGCCGGTAACTATGTTTTGTGTTGATTCAACTGTAAACCTGTGTCTGAGAATGCAAGCTTCTCTGAAAAAGAATCAGCATAATTTCTTTAAGCTAGCATCTTCCTCTTTTGACTTGATTTGCCTGAGTTTTTTTTTGCACCAATATGCTTAGTTTTATTGAGATTCTTCTTAGAGGCATGTTATTGAGTTTCTTCTTAATCTTGGCTTGTGTCTAGTAATGTTTTGTTTCATTCTGGTTATTATTCAAGTATCCTATTGCCGACCATACTTTGCTTTTGATTATGGATGTGTTTTGTGCTAGTAATTGAAACCTATGAATTTGTACGTTCATTTTGTCTCCGCCCTTTACCTACATCTGAATAGCAATCTCAGATGCTAAGTTAAAAAGTAAAAATCATCTGTCTGATGTATGTCAGCTTTATTTTCTGAAGTTATGAAGGTCAGGTAATATGAGGGTGAAAATTCTCTCGTCTCATTTTTTCTTTTTGATATAATTTACTTAACATGGATGCTTGATTCTGTTAAAATATGGGGAATGCAAAGATTGAAATTGCCTTGTGCCTTTTGACATGGGATGACATATATTCTTCTCATTAGCCTGTTGAGGTCAAAATTGGCTGAGAGGACTTGGTGCCTAAAACAATCGCTATGTAGTCAGTTAAGCTAGAGAACAGATCTCATATTTTATTCTGTTCTAGCCTAAACTAAATACCCAACGCATCTCATCTTTGGTTGCTACGACAATTATAATGGGAGGGGAATTTTACATCGGGGCCATGTTTTCAGTAGTGATGGAGTTTTATGGGGGGCAAGATATTTGAAGTCAACAACAGTGTAAGATCAATGATACAAAACCTAGTATGTGATGACACCTTTTATCTCTCTTTTTCATCCTCTACTTACTCTCCTCCTGCCTTTTTTCTCTTTTTCTTGCCTCCCCTTCTTCCTCCTAGTCAGTAGTCAGTGCTGACCAGCACTGTCCCAAACACACATGGTACCTCAGTCAGGATGACCCCGACTTTGCTGGGCATTGAAACGCTGACAAGGAATGAGACTTTGGCGCTGAAGCGGATGAGGTCCTCGTTCACAAGTTTTTGTTGGTACACTTTTAACCTTCTGGATTGGTTGTCTTTAACATAGTGATAGCTGATAACAGTTTATAATTATGCAAACAGTTGTTGCAATCTTCAATAGTGGGAGTGCTCCTCTCCTATTTTTTTGGATAAGTAAAAAATTATATAGCACGAACCAAGAGCACAAGAGCTAGCCCTTAGGAGTTACTCATGTCTAACAAAGTATCAGATCAGAGTAAACTCCAAATGACCAGTATACATGAAGTTGCACACTCTTGAAAATCCTCTCAATGTCCAACTGCCTCTCACTAAAGAAACTAGAGTTTCTAGCTAGCCATACATGATAAATAACAGTGTCTATCGAAAACTCTCATCGATCTCCGGTAGGTGGACATCTTCGGTGTCATATGCAATCAATCTCTAATCCTCCTCTGTAATTGAGCAATAGGGAGGCGCTCAAAGAATAGATGCTCTTGTGTCTCCTGTCCACAAAAAATGCAGTGTCGATCCTCCAAGTAATCATCCTGTCCTTGGTGGGAAGATGCCTTTGTGCCAACATCCAAAAGATCATAACATGACTAGGTTGTAAGTATATCTTTCATACTATTCGGGCCTATATGACTTCCTAGGACTAGCTAGCAACCTCGGAAGTCATACCACAACCACCGGAGATCTAGCCGTCGATAGTATAAGATCCTGTATCTACAACCAGTCGCTTGATTATGATTAGAGGGGAATCTAAGTGGGTTGCCTCCTATAGTCCTATGTCCATATGAGCGCTCCCCTCCTAATCTAAAAAAAAAATGATTAACTAGTTGGAAGTTGGGATGATTGACCTGACCCCACGAAAGTTTCCCACCAGCCACCTGAGTAAATCGGGGAAGTGCACATGGAGGCCCATTCTGACTGTCGTCCACTACCCATTAAGGAGAAAAATTCTCAATAATATGCTGTGAGTCTCGAATTCTAGATCCCTGATCTATCACTGGAGGGCCTAACTATGACACCCCGCCCCTGGGGCAAAATGATTAATTAGGTCAGGTAACGTCGATCGGCTTGACCCCATGGAAGTTTGCATTGTCCGCTAGGCTAAATCGGAGAAATGCACACGGAGGCCCATCCTGAGAGCCCCGCTACCCATTAAGGAGAAGAATTTTCAATAATACCCACAGCTGAGTTTTGAACTCTAGATTCCTGACCTATGACAAGAGGGCCTAACCATGACAACCCTGCCCCCGGGGGCCTCTCCTAATCTAGCTTACTGGGAAGGTTGATTAAATAATTATGAGAATGCCAAATAATTCTACTATATCTGAGATATGATCAAAAGGTGCAGTATCTCTACTCCATGCTGTTATTTTTATGCTTGTTACTGTTCTGCCTTCCTGGTAGTGCTAAAATTTGAATGTATACTAACATCTACAGGGAGAGCGTAACTTCAACAGATTTGGTGGATGGCTAGGTAAAAATTCAACAACGGGAAAGAATTTGAGACTTCTGGAGGATGTTCATTTGCACTTTCTTTCATCCCAAGAAGCTAGGTTGGATAGGTAATCATAACACTATCTTGCATCATGATTTTCCAACATCAAGTTCTTGTTTTCTATATTCTTCAGGTTGTTGACCAACACTGATACTCGCTAATTTTGTGGACTTTAGTATCCAATTTATACGTTATCTGCTGAGAGATTTATATGTTTCTATCTCCCATAAGAAAATTGACACACTATCTATCACACTAGTGATCAATTGGAGTTATGTCAGACAAATCAGATATCATGTCCTACTATAGCAGCAAATACGAATTACTTGTTATAAATTGTTAAAATGCCATCAGCGACCATTTTTATGATTTTCAAGGCTATTGTTTTTGTTTGTTTACTCAGTCATCCAGAAATTAATCTAATTAGTATATAACAATATTCCTTTTAGTAGAAAACAAAAAAAGAGTGAAATTCAATCAATTTTTATAGACGGAATAGAATAACCATACATAAGTATTTTCCCTAGTTTCATATTGTAATTATTCCTAATTTCCATCTTTACTTTCAACTTAGTGTAGAGTTAGCATCTTTGATATCCGTGTACTTTTTATGATTGCCACAGATATATGGATAATGTAAATTTGTGGTTTATCATCTACAATAAAAATTAAGAGATACTTGCATCTCTCCTGATTGAACTTTTCAATGACTTGTTGACTGATTGCTTCAAGCTTTCAACCATACATTTGATCATGATAATCTGCTGTGTGACTTGGTGTTGCATTTATACGTGCTATCCAGCATTAACAGAACGTCCGATATACCTTAATGCAGTTGTTTATGTTATTTTAATTTATTGATAGTCATTCAAAATAATCCTTTTCTCAAGGAACATTAGTTTTCTTTTAAGGAACAAAATATAACAAAATCCTTATGAAGAATGTTTTACATTAAGCTCTAATAGGTGCAGAGTTAAAACAAATTCTATGCTTCCAAGACAGCAAATAGTAAAATATTTAGTGCTCAAATGCCAACAGGTATTGTGCAAGTTTTAAAATTTTCATTCTCATTTTGTTAATTGCATTAAACTGCGCATAAATTAAAACGTTTATCTTCATTATGGATAGATCTTTTTGCATTACTAATTAGGATCAAATCCAACAAATTTAATTTAATATTCAACTGGCTATTTGTAGACCAGGGGATGGTCCACACCTATTTTGCGGCTGGATTGAGGTCGCAATTTGGCCGCAATTGATTGTGGTCTATCGACGGGTTCACCCGTCCATCTTGGTTGTAGTTTGGATCCGGGCGGACGGCCGGAGGCCGCC
>JBAMIB010000066.1:1884169-1899672 GCA_037177415.1 Kaempferia rotunda | reverse complement strand
CTATGATGCAACAGTAAGGATGTTCAGTTATCTACCAAATATTCATAGTTTGATCCCAACTACAATGCATTTGTAAAGATTTTCCTCCAAATGAGACTCACAGCTAAGGGGTGATAGAGTTCTGGCTGTCCGTCGCGAGTGCTTTCTGATTTACCTTGATTTCCGATGAGCCCGACCGACCATCCAGGAATAATTAATAAGATTAACGAGGTTAATTATTTTTTATTATTCAATTAAAATGTTTTCCAATCGAATAAAATATGACTCAACCTTGATAGTTTTTAAGGATTTAAATTATTTGATAGTTTTTTAATAATTGATTATGATTTAGCCCTTGTACCCTAAGGGGAATACTTATATTGTACAACTAAATTTGTGTAAGTCTTTTTAACCAATTTAACTTTTTTAATATGATAACTATGAATCGTGATGAACCGTGCACCGACAATTGTAAATCTATCAATAATTATCTTGAATAATTAAGGTTAAAGATCGATCTTCAAAAATCAACACAAGAAAGACTATAAATGATGTTTACTTTCAGCATAAATACATCGCAATCTTGTAATGATTCACGGAAAAACGAACCAAATCAATTCTAAGTATATAAAATATAAGAAAGAAAGTTAGAGATACATACCCGCTACAATAACATCATTGATTTCATTCTGAGCGGTAAGAATTTCCGTTATGTCAGTTTTAAGTTGATAGGAGAAAGAATAAGTGATAAAAGCACAGAGAAAAAAAGAATGATGTGTACTTTTGGAGGAAAGAACGATGGAAAGATGAGAATAAATGAATTATGTTTTTACATTTGAGATTTTGAGTTTTTTATTATGTGTGAGTTGTGCATGAGCATGTTTTTATATTACTTTTACCAATGAAATAGACGGAATGACCGAACCGGTAATTTTTTAAAAACATTTGGGATACAACCCTAAATATTAAAATATTTAGGATTAAATTGAAAAAGCTTCCAAACATTTAGAACTGAATTGAAATTTTTTTTATTACTTTTAACAATAAAATAGATGGAAACACTGAATTAATTTTTTTTAAAAAATATTTAGGATGCAATCAGAACATTAAAATATTTAAGACTAATTGAAAAGTGTCAAAACAAAAATTGTTCTAAAAACTTTTTAAAGGATAAATTGAATGACTGAATTAAAAATAAGGTTAAGTTATCTATCGATGGTCAGGTTTCACAAATTGATATAAAAATAGGATAATGACAGTGCCAAATGCTTTTCAGCGTCGGTCTTATAATGAAATAAAGGAAGGTAATTCAGATACGGAACGGTGAACGATTATTTACCACAGTTGCTGCTCGAACCATTTTACAAATCTACCACTTTAAAGTTCTGGGGCCGGCCAGGTTTCATAGAGCTCTGGCCTGGACGGTAAAGAAGAGCTCTGGGCTACTTCCAGAAAGGACAAATAGCGAAATAGTAAATAAAACAGAAACAGATTAAAAAAAAAATCGCCTTCATGATTATCATCCCCGATATTCAAACATCATGGCAGTCTCCATAAACTCTAATATCTCATGCAGAACGATTCCCCCTCTGCACTGCCATTTCAAGCTAATAAATATTCCCATCAAGAGCATCGTTTCGCCTCGTTTCTCCCTTCGGCTCCCCATCTCGAGGTTCGCCTTTCCCGACTTTAATCTCTCTTTCGCCCTTTCTGTGTCTCATCGATCTCCGGCGATTAATCGACGCGATCGTGCTGCAGGTGCAGCAGATCCAGCGACGTCGCTCGCAGTCGGATTGGTGGACGATCAGCTTCGTTGGACTTGGAGATGGACGAGCAGCGGATCGCCTCCGGGAAGATGGTCTTCCAGCCGATCCTCGAGGCCGGCGTCTTTCGGTTCGATTGCTCGGCGAGCGACCGATCTGCCGCGTTCCCCAGCCTTTCGTTCGCTGATCCGAAAGCTAGGGAGAAATCCATTGAGGCTCAGATGCTTCCTGAGTTCGTTCCCACCTTCGAGCGCTTTGACGGCCAGCAGACCGTCACGATTCAGGTGCGTTGCGTGGATGGCTACGATCACAAGTATAGTAGGTTATAGCTAATGAGGGCGATTCAGTGTGCTCAAGGGAAACTTACTACGCTCTAGATAGCTTAATAAGTGCGAAACGCTGCAATATTTTGCAACGTGTTTGTGCTAGAAAATCTGTTGCGATGGTATACCCTCTGAGTTCATTCAAAGACAAACTTTGTATCTTTGTTTTTGTTTTTTTTTTAATTTTCTGGCGTAGAGTATTATCTCCTATGATAGCTGCGAATCACTTAGCCTGGTATTTGGTAACGATGGGGGAGCGTTTTCTTGTTACATTTAAGCATCCGTTTATACCAACTCTAAACCGCAAACTTTGTAGCATTATCTATCTTAGACACTACAATATAGCAGATTTCTCGTTTATTGTGGCAGTTTCCTTCTGGGACATCATTCTATGGAACCGGAGAAGTCAGTGGGCCGCTTGAACGAACAGGGAAACGGGTAATTTTCTTAATTAGTTGCCGATGGTATACTTTGAATCACGGAGAGTAATCTCCATTTGGCATCCCAGATCTTTACATGGAACACTGATGCGTGGGGTTTTGGTCCTGGAACAACATCCTTGTATCAATCTCACCCTTGGGTTCTGGCTATTCTGCCAGATGGAAAGGCATTTGGTATTCTTGCTGACACCACACGCCGTTGCGAGGTCATCAAATATTCTTGCGGTTGATCTTTAATTAAGTTTGGATATTTATGCGTGGGGTTATAGCTGTTTTTAAATGCTTTATTTGACAGATTGACTTACGGATAGCCGCTATTGTGAAGTTTGTATCTGCTGCAGTTTATCCTATCATTACTTTTGGACCCTGCAATTCGCCAACTAAAATTCTGATGTCACTTTCTCATGCAATTGGTGATTTTCTCTTTCCATTTTATTTTCTTCTTCCTATTTTCTAGTAATTAGTTTTGAACTTTCATTCTCACGCGCTAAAGTTGGACAAAAAACCCGACAATATCTTTGTTTGCCTGACTGAATGCTGAGACTGATTAATTCTTGATAAATTTCACATTCTTAATTCTAAATAGAAAAATGCGATGCAAATTTATTCTTATCTCAATACTTTTTATGATGATCATAAATGAGCCTTGCCTTCGCCATATTCCAGTAATTGTACTTTAAGATGCATTTGTGAGCATCACGAACACTTTAAATATATGATTATTTGATAGCCTCTGATAATTTAAGTGGGCAGAGAAAAAGATTCCAATGACATCATCCCATTTATTATTTTTCAATGACAAAAATACATTTGAATTCTATGCAACATTTAGGTTATAATTTTGACTCAATTACTCAAACTCAGATACACCTCATACTTGTGTTGACCTGACACAACACAAGGGTCATCTGAAGAAAAACAGGAAGAAGAAAGTGGCCAACGAGAAGCTTATTTGCCACTTATTGGGCTTTAGCAGGCTGCTTGCTGTGGGGGGAGGAAAGAGAGTTTGATAGTTGTCTAGTAAATAGGGAGGGGAATTTGATAACATTGTTCGTGGAGGCTTTGGCATCATTGGGAAAGGAAGAAGGGGGATGGAGAAGGGAGTGTGGGTAGTGTCATGGGAATGTGGTGGGGGATTTGCCAATTTGGTTATCCATTAGGGGAAGCTTTAAAATCACTAAACCCTAGAATTTTAGGCCTTTTAAAAAATTCTCCGCTAAGGTTTAGAAATGACAAGAGACCAAGAGGTTTGCACTTAGGATCTCTTTCGGGCTTTAACATAGTATGCAGGCTAGTTCCTTATCTATAGCGATGTTGGGTCTAAGGTACAAATTTCACCTCTTACTGCCACATCATCAAGTGCGGGGGTTTAAATATGTTAAATACCAAGATGTTCTCTACCTAAATGTCTTGGCATATTGGGTCGGATTGGGCTCCCTCTTGAGTTTGACATGTAATAAAAATTGTAAAACAAGTACTTTCTTATAGTATAAAGCTATTAGCTTTATTTCTACTTTTCTTCCATATTCTATTCCTTTGTTACTTCCTTTTTTTTTTGTAAAGTTTCTTTGTTTATTTCTTAACAATAGCATTGAGTAACCCAATGCCAATTGCAAGGTGAAGACTTTCCAATGACAGGATAAGACAAATGAGATTTCTTTCTGTTCTTATTCCTCATTCGTCTTCAATTCTTCATGTTTCCTTAGTGAAAGCACTCAGCCTCCCACTTCTGCTTCATTGTTATTTTTGTTCTCTTGCTTGCATAAGCATGTTATCAAAGGCTATAAATTGAATAAAGATTAGGGAAGGAAACACATGATAACTGAATATTAAGATTGAATTGGTCTGAAAAACTGTCCTTATAAAGCCATTTTTCATATCAATTCACTAGAGAACAGCTTGAATATCTTTCCTGCCTTTAGTTTCATGCCCTCTTCAAGAAAAATCAGGTTATATAATTATCTGAGTTTACAATATTTAGACAGCCACTCAATGACCATTGATTCAATTTCAAGTTAATTGAATATGATTTTTCAATTTCATGTTGGTTGAGTATGACTTTCCACTTCTTAGATACCTAGATGCTGTAGTTTAAAGTTTCCAGTGCTAGATTTTCTGTGACATGTGATATTATCTGTACAAGCACAAATTAGAACATGTAAGAGATTTGTTGGCCCTGCTATAATTTTTTTTCCTTACAAGGAAAAGGAAGGCCAAAGGCCTAACTTAATTGTCAATTTTACTTCAACTGATTTATTTACAAATTTAGGAACCATTTTCATGCCACCAAAATGGTCACTTGGCTATCATCAATGTCGGTGGAGCTATGAATCAGCTGAGAAAGTTAATGAGGTGTAAGCCATATGCTAACCTTGTAAATTATTTCTTACAACTTCACTATATATATTTTGGTTGATTTCTTATGCCATGTAATTAAGAATAGGCCTTCAACTATTCCTTTACAAAATTGTATTAGGAGAAAGAATTTCTACCTCAGCATATTTGTATACTAGAAAAAGTTTATTAGCTAATATGTACCAACATTTGCTCGTGGGTCTTGCATTTTACAGATTGCTAGAACATTTCGAGACAAAGGAATACCTTGTGATGTTATATGGATGGACATTGACTACATGGATGGTTTTCGGTGTTTCACGTTTGACAAAGTAAGTGTCCTCCTGCTAGTCATTGGTTGGGTATGTGTTTTTTTCTTGTAAAGGCTACTCATCAATTCTTAGATTATTTTCCCTCTTAAATAGATGTTTGCTTGAGTCACACCCAAGTATTCAGAGTAGGTACAAAATCTGTTTTAACCACATTCTCAATAACTAGTGATTCTTGTCTTCCAATACATCAAATGTGCCATGATCTTTAACTTATTCGATCAACAAGATAAAAAAGTAAAAAGATGCACCTATTGGACATTGAGTTCATAATTATTGAAAGCAAATGGGTGTATAAGCATTTATGGTCATCTAACTTGCTTGAGCAATTTGTTGTCTGTACTTGTAATTCAATGGTAAATCTCAGTGTTACTGAAATTACTACATCATTGCTTAAGTTTTTTGGCTGGTGATCTTCTTATTCTCCTTGGCACACATTATAACTTCTCTATTCATATGACCAGAAACACTTTGCTGATCCAGAATCTATGGTAAATGATCTTCATGCAAGGGGCTTCAAGGCAATCTGGATGCTTGATCCTGGGATTAAAAAGGAAGATGGTTATTTTGTCTATGAAAGTGGGTCTGAAAATAATGTGTGGATTAAAAAAGCAGATGGGGAGCCTTTTGTTGGTAAGGTTCTTAACTCATTTGATTTTTGATCAAGTTCTCTGAATGGTGGTCATCTTGATATCTATTGCCACCCAAGGGGAGGTGTGGCCTGGTCCTTGTGTGTTCCCTGATTTCACACAACAAAGCACGCGTTTGTGGTGGGCCAATTTAGTGAAGGACTTCGTATCCAATGGAGTTGATGGTATTTGGAATGATATGAATGAGCCTGCTGTATTTAAAGTAAGTTTCTTGAAATAAAAGTTCAATCTTTCTGCCCCCACTCACTAAAGACGTGACCATATTCAGACTGTAACAAAAACAATGCCGGTGAGTAACATACACAGAGGAGATCCTGAGCTTGGTGGCTGTCAAAATCACTTTCACTATCACAATGTAATTTCAAGTATCCTCCTTTTTTTTTTTTTTTTTTCCTATTTTAGTTTATAGGTAAAAGGATCAATTTTGGTGATTATACATTTTATTGTCATTATTAGAGGTATGAGGTAAAATTTCAATTCCTTGTAGGTTTATGGCCTGTTGATGGCAAGATCAACTCAAGAAGGAATGAAAATGGCGAATAGTAACAAAAGACCATTTGTGCTCACAAGAGCTGGGTTTATAGGAAGTCAACGTTATGCTGCAACATGGACGGGTGATATCTTATCAAACTGGGAACACCTACATATGAGCCTTTCAATGGTTCTTCAATTGGTGAGTCATTTTTCTTTAAATATTGTGGGATTAATAATATTTGTCATCTCACTTCTTGATACATACTCTACCTAACCAAATATTAGATGCTTGAATTTGTTAGATAAAAATAAAAGAGATAGCTTGGTCTATTGCATAACTAATCTTATGCCTATGTTAGAGATATAATTATTCATTTAGATAGAATTAATCATATGTAGAGATATATATATTGAGTCAAACATAGTATTAGAGCAGTCTTTTTTGAATTAAGAGTTTCTAAATGATGGATTCCCACAGAGGGAAGGCCACTGGCCTTCCCCTATCACTTAGCTATTCACTTCAAACAACATGTATCTTGTATGTTAATTGTGCCCATGATTTGATAGTGGAGATGCTTTGGGTATGTTTAAATATTATGATCATTGAAATTAAGTGTTTCATTCACTGGTCAACTATATGTATAATGAGGTTCCTTAACATTTCTATGGTTATCTAAATGATTTGTGATATTAAATCATATGTTAAGGTGTTGCACAAATTACAAATGTCTAAGTTTATGATCTCAAATAAATTCAGGTGCCAAAGTTAGTTATGAAATTTTCATATCTGTCCATTCATATTTAGATGGCTGAATATGCAGAGACCATTGATAAATTTGCATCTACTTTACTCAACTTTGAACCTTTGTTGTTTTTCCCCAATGCTACTTCTGAGTTGTGGAGAGTATATCCTGAAGTTATGGCTTTCAACCGTAACTACCAAAATTAATAATAACATGGGAGTAGATTTCTGCAATCTTTGCTTACCCTCTGCCTCAAATTTGTGCTTCAGGGGCTTAGTGGGCAGCCATATTCTGGACCTGATATAGGTGGATATGCTGGTAATGCTACTCCAAAACTCTTTGGTAGGTGGATGGGAGTTGCTTCATTTTTTCCATTTTGCCGTGGCCACTCTGAAAAGAGAACTGCAGACCATGAACCATGGTCTTTTGGAGCAGAGGTATGTTATATGTTTATCTTATTAAGCATGCAATATATTACATACACTCAATGTGGTTTCTAGGTTTCCTTTTCAACTATAACCTAAACCTTGTGATGGCATTCCAATTTTTTAGATTGGCATTTCAAATTTGTCTTTTTGGCCATTGTTTTCCTTGATGCAGAAGCATATTGGTTGGTACCTTGTCAATTTCATCTAGTTTGAATTACCATCTTAAATTCTCAGTGATTCTAATATCTTCAGCAAATATTTCATTACAAAATTGGAAGTAAATATGTCAAAAATGAAGGTTCATGAGGGATCTGTTAAAACTACAAATTCATGCTAGCTTTAGAAATTATGAATATACGAAAGAACATGTCCAGATTTCTGCACTGTGTATGCTTTCAAAAAACACTGTCTCAATGAAGTTGATTGAGAAAACCATAATAGTCGTTACTTCGTTTTAAGACTGGCATAGTTCTGTTGAGAAGTCCTGTAGAGGAGCCAGATTCATATCTGCGAACCATGTCATAAGTCCCATTGTAGGTTAACCCAAACTAAAGTTCCTTTTTGAATTTGACAGAGTCCTGGCACAATCCAATGTTCCTTTCTTAAAGAGTCTCTTTTTTGTTAGCATGGATATGTTGTGTGGTGATATTGTTAATGTACTTAAAAGTAACCTGTGTTTATTTGAGGATGGATCGGATACACTACCCTATTATTTGTTACAACAGTTTAACCTCTTAACATGTCAAAAAAACTATTCAAGGCATTCTAACCCTTTTGTTAGCAAAACAACTATTAATTAAAACGCTAAATGTCGAAAATTAACTTCATTAGATTTACTAAGTTACATCATAGTCAATCCTTCTTGCCCAGTTGCTTGGACCTTGATTTCACCATTGCAAGACTCTCTTTATCCTTTAAAACACCCAAGATTCTTGTTTAATGGAGAAGTTTATATGTTTTTGGAGTAGTTCCACTCTTATAAACATATGTTTAATTATGATAGTTTTGAATTTATTTTTTCAATGGTGAAGATTGGAGTATAAGGTGATATCGGTCACCCCAAGCGGCCAGTATCGTTGGCCCAGCAAGATACATGCAGGTAAATCATGAGGGGCATTTTGCCCTAGCGCAGTGGTTCTTTGCATGAGGGAGGTTAGACACCCAACGAGACATTTTGCATCCGCTTGGAATTGACCCCAAAACCTATTGAAGCAAACATCCATGTAGATACCAACTGAGTCAATCCGTGGGGGCATTTTAATAGTGAAGACGCCACAACGTGTAATGGATATCAAAATTGAATATTTTGAATAATTCATCAAGAAATAAGAAATGTAAATTGAATTTTCCAGCTTGTCTTTATTGCTATAGATTAGTAGGAACATTTCTAACATTATGGTGTTGCCTAGTGCGAAGAAATATGTCGTCTTGCTTTGCTTAGGCGGTATCGGTTGTTACCTCATATATATACTCTTTTCTATCTGGCTCATACAAAAGGAACTCCAGTCACAGCTCCTGTCTTTTTTGCTGGTAAAAATCTCTGCCAAAATTTTGTAGATATGGAAATTGATGCATCAGAATTTCATTATTTGTTAGCACATGCAGATTCAACAGATGCACAATTGAGGAATGTTGAAAATTCATTTTTGCTAGGGCCACTGTTGATCTGTGCAAGGTAAACATAGCATTTCTTATCACATGAATTGAATTACATCTTCCCCACTACATAGTGCACTTAAAGGATTCTTCTTTAAGATGGTAGAAAGATTTCCTTAGCAGCACACTTATCATGGTGAACAAATCTCTATGATGAAAAAACTAGGTTTGGCCTTAGTGCCAATTGACATGGCATGGAGAACAAATCTCACAGCAAATACTCACATAGAAGTGAAATTTCAGTCGTTTGTTTTTATTTTATGTTATTTTGTGCTATACAATTCCTTTAGTTTGTGGGTTATTTTCCCCAAACCCTATGGGTAATGAAAATAACTATAGAATTGGAGTGTTAATTATGCTCAGACCTCTGATACATGCAAATTTTATTGAGAAAAACTCTTCAATTGTAGCTAATATCTTCTTTTGAATAATTCCAATTTTCAACAACTTCTGGAGAAAAGACATTTATCTATTACAGAAATGGTGTACTTTGTTTTTTTTAATCTCCAGTATTATGTGAAAGCAAATAGACATGTCCGAGATAGAAAAAAAATCAAATTATTCAAATAAACCCATGCTTGGCGAAGATAAAGTTTATGCATATAACAATTCCTTCTGCCATTGGTTGATTTTAGTATTTAGCAAAAAGTTACTCTAATGGGTTCAATATTGCGAGTCAATCCTACACTAGTACTAAAACTTGACAAACATATAATGAATAATTTAGCAAAACTGCACTGCTAGTTTTCTTGTATTAGAATGTCTATGTTTGACTATATTTTTTAAAGAAATGGAAGCCTTGGGTCACTGTCTTGTTTGCTTATGATTTGTTCTTCTCCTTTGAATCAGCACCATGCCAGATCAAGGGTCACATGAATGTGCATGTATCATGCCAAAAGGAATTTGGCAACGTTTTGATTTCAATGATTCACACCCAGTATGTTGATTAAAAACTTAATGATTTGGTTCATACTAACGGTTCATTCATTCTTATGCTAATGCTACATTCTGCTTTCTAATGTTAGGATCTTCCTTCTTTGTACTTGCAAGGGGGATCAATACTTCCTGTTGGTCAACCTGTACAATATGTTGGTGAAACAAACCCAACAGATGAACTTTCACTTCTTATTTCTTTAGATGAAAATGGTACCCTTCCAACTCAAATATGTTTCTCTTTTAATCAAGAGCAATAAATACTCTAATATTGAAGAAAATCTTGATCCGGTTGGCTCCATTTTTTTTGTACATTTGTCAAAAATCAACTGGGCATCACCAAAGTCTCCGAAGATACGAGCTAGTTTTGCACCACAAATACAACTTTACAAAAAACTTTCTTCAGTTTTTGACCAAAATTCTCAAACAAGAATAAAATGACCAATCATATGGGTCTTTTGGCTAAACTACAGCATCTTCTTAGAAATCTAATTCTGTGATCTAGTATGCTATTAAATACAGTTATACATAGTCATCACCCTTGACTATATTTCTTCAGGTAAAGCCGAAGGTCTTCTATACGAAGATGATGGTGATGGGTATGGATACACCCAAGGCAATTATCTCTTGACATATTATTCTGCAGAAATCGATTCTTCAAACTTGACAGTTAAAGTTTCAAAATCCGAAGGGTCATACAGGAGGCCAAAACGACCTCTGCTTGTAAAATTATTGCTTGGAGGAGGTGCTATGGTAAATTATTCCTTGCAACAATATGATTGAACCACTATATTTTAAAGTTATGTGATAAGCTTATTTCCTTTGCCATTGTTTTCAGATTGATGCACAAGGCATTGATGGAGAGGAACTGCACATGGAAATTCCTTCAAAATCTCAAGTGCTTAAATTGGTGTCAGGCAGTGAAGATTGGTATAGAAAACAAATGGGTAATTCTCTCACCATCTATGAGAACGCCACTAAATCATTGTACAAGTTTTACTCTGTTATCTGATAGTTAATGGGAACTTTTATTAGAAATAAAACATAATGGCTAATGAACTTAATGTGGATTGACTCTATCAGAACATGTATTAACAGTTGCATTTTAGTCATCTAATGTCCAAAATTGTTACTTGTTATGGTTGCAAATGTCGATTGGTATTAGTCTTTGCGACTAAAACATGTCATTTCAGTTGCCAATCAGTATTGATATAGGACTGCTTGGATAAATGTTGATTTGTTGCTCGTGCTCATACAGTTTTGATAGTACCGACAGAGACATGATTTGTCTTGGTCAACTCTGTCTATAGTCGACTGGATAGGAAAATTGTCTTTTTATGACTTCCTTTGATATTGTCTGTCAACCACGTGGAGTAGAAAGGTAGAATGGGGAAAAGGAGTAGCCATTTTTGTTTTATGCTAACTTAGCAGGAAGATTCTTTTTTCATGACTTTTTTTTTTATTTTGTTACGGAGAGGAGATGGAACACTAAAATAAGAGGGGAAGGAAAGAGGAGATATGAGAAGCATAGCACACAGACGGAGAGACGGAGCGACAGTAGCACGAGGAGCAATGCAAGAGTCCAAGAAAGCGAAATGAATTCATATCTTGTACTTGCACCTATAGGTCTTCACATTTCGATTGTATTAGTCCAACTCCAACTTGAAGTGGGTTAATTAAGATATATCTAAGGATATGTGGAGGAATCAATTCCATTATTGGATGTCCTAAGAGTATTATTTAATTTGGTATTAGAAAAAACATTTAGAAGATTTATCTCAATAGGATGCTTTTCAGAACTAATACTCTGATGCAAGACATTCATTTTGGTATTTGGAAGATATAATCATTAATTAAGATGGTTATTATAATTTTATAATTTCTTATTCTAAGATTTTAATTTCAATTAGCTTTGTAGTTGTTGCAGGTTTATATTTGAAAGGAAATAAGCTCTGTAAAGATCATAGGATTAAAATTCATTGAGTTCTTGAAACAATTTGAAGTGCGCTAACTGTTAGCATTGATATGGTATCAAAGTTATACTATTCTATCTAGAAACCTAGATCACGACACAGAATGACCTTGTAAATCTTGGTTAAAAGTTGATTGATAGTCATGGGCATAAACGATGCCACTGCCCTTTTCTTTTCAATCTTATAATATGGTACCAAAATCATACTATTCTGGCTAACCTGACTACAACACAGAATGACCTTTTTAAATCTTGGTTAAAAGTTGATTGATGGTCATAGGCATCTGCTATGCCACTGTCCTTTTCTTTTCAACCAAGTGTGTTATTCTACTGAAGAAAATGTCTAATTCTTTATTTATAATATGGATTAGTCTAGTCAAATTAGCCTAACTGATATTTAAGAAATGTGAAATGAGGATTGCATTTGTGGGATTTAATTCTTTTGAATGTGATAATTACAGTATAATTGCTCATAACTCTTTCCTTTCAGTTCCTCGAAGCCTAGAACTAATGAAAATTGCTAGTGGTCATGAATCTGAATTATAACCAATTCAAAGATTTAAGAGTAACCAGACTTGCTTAAAATAGGCACCCTAAAAAATTTTCTATTTAAACATAAAATGCCAAGGTCCTAAACTATAGATACCATAATGATAAGATTTACCTAAATTACTGTTATTATTATTTTTTTTAGTTAAATCATTCATATTCTAATTGGTGCCCAAAGTGTTTCGGGGTGAATTGCAACAATTTTATGCCATTCAGATCCTAAATTGTGATTGAGATGTACCCATTTATTGAGCATTGATCTATGCAGAAAACGCCAAGAATATCCCAAGTGAAGACGAACTTACTAGTCAGAAGGGATTTGACCTCTCAAAGACTCCTGTGGAGCTGAAAAGTGGTGACTGGGCCTTGAAGGTGGTGCCTTGGATTGGTGGACGAATTGTATCTATGAATCATCTTCCTTCAGGTAAACACTTACATTTATGCCTCAAAATAACCAATAGCACTCTTTGTTTTATTGATATTGCATTTTGAAACTACCATCTGTTTATCGCTAATGTTCTGAAAATTGGACTTGAGATGAATCAGTAAGGCTAATTGATCGATCAAACCATCAAATCAGTTGACTTGGAAATGTTGTCATAAGTATCCTTAGATATTTCAAATACATAATCCTTAATCAGTTCTGTGATGTGTTATATGCAACTTGCTTGGGAAGTGGCCGTGGAAGACAACTCTGCGTCGGAAACTTGGTCTCCAAGCAGGCGCCCAATGAAGCAGTCACAGTTGGAGGGAACAAAACAAACTGAACAAAACAGAGAGTTGACTGTGATATCACGGCGTAATATCAAAATTCACAATCTTTGATATTGGAATTGACACACATGGAGGGATAAATAGACAAATTCTTGATTTGAAAAACAAGATTGGAAAACAGAGAGTTAACTTTTTTTTTTGGATAAGTAAAATTTTACATATAGCACTAACAAAGTGTACAATAAGCAGACTTTAGTAGTGGCTCATGATTGACAAAGTGTTAGATCAAAGTGCACTCCTAAGGACTGAAATACATGAATTTGCACACTTCTAAGATTCTTCTCACTGTTTAATTGTACCTCATTAAAGAAACTACTATTTCTTGCTCTCCACACATAGTGGACCAAAGAGGATAAGGCAAGATGTGGGCCTTTGTCAATATTCGACTCCCACGATACTATCTCCCGAAGACTCTCAATGTGTTCCGGTAGGTAGATATCTCCTGTTGCATGTGTAGCCAATCTTGGATCCTCTTCCATAACTTCGTAATAGGGGGTACCTGAAGAATATGTACTCCTGCGATTCCAATACCTATCTACAAAAAATACACTCAATCATTCATGTAATCCTCCATATAATCTTGTGTGTTTCTTGTGGGAAGACACCTCTTTGCCAACATCCAGTGTGACTGCATGATTCGGCTGTAAGTAGGTTTTCCACACTATTCAGGTTCATGTCTTCTTAGGGCTAGAATGTCTAAAGAAGTCATATGTCCGAGCCACTCCGCCATCTTGAGCAAACCACTCTACTAGTTTTTATCCAGCAACCTCCGAGGAGGTGGCAGCTAATAATAGAAGACACCATATCTGCAGTAGGTGCTTGATCAGAGGGGAATCCGAATGGGCTGCCTCCCATGTCCATAAGAGGTGGGGATTCCCTTGATTAAAATGAAAGAACACTGCTCCTAAAAACAAGGCCTAGGTGGCCTGTTTCTTGATAACAAATGAAATTTAACAATCTTATTATATTTAAAGATAAAAATTTTCAAAAAAAAAAAAAAACAAAAAACGTTAGGTGATGCTTTATATTTTTAAAGTGCTTCATCCAGTTTACTACTGTGATTGTTAATAATTTTGATTATTTGATCGGAGGATGACAATTATTAAATAGCGGATTCAATCTTTGATTGAAAGGTCCTGGTTTTTATTCTAATTTTCCTGGTTTTAACAGGTTTTTAATGGAACCAGTTTTGAGACAATATCAGATTGTTGTACTGGATGGTTCTCTGTTGAGTTTTCAAAATTATGTTTACCTCTTGGGCAGTGATCCTGTCGGTAAACGTGGAGATGAATACCGGGGAATTGGATGCCCACGTGTCGAAGAAGACTGAGATGAGACTCTTGGAAGATTCCTTGGACCCTGCGCGTCAACTAGCAACTCAGAAAAGAGCGTTAGAGACCAAGCCGAGGAACAGGGAGGGCATCTCGGTCTCTGGTCCTCCGACGCTCAATTAGTGCAACGATCGTGAATAATGTTGAAGGAAAATGAAAAGTAGAATAGTGATCATTGCATACCTCCGCGGATTGTGAAAGACCCTATTTATACTTAAGCGTTACTTGGTGCGGGGATCAAGGAGCTCCATAAACGGAGTAGACATTTATGACATATCGTCCCATTTCCTTAATTTCCTTTCCTTAATTAGACATGAAATTCGTATGTGTTAGATTTGTAAGTTTCCCTGTATAAGGAAATGCAACGCATATCTTTTGACAATTGATATTCTGATTTGACCGTTGCACTAAGCGACAAGAAGGGTTGGTGAGACCTTTGCCGAGCAGCGCCCTTCCTATGGTCAGGGTTGATAGCCAGGTGGTCCTTTGTACAGACCGAGTTTGGCTGAGGGGAGAACTGACTGAGCGATCGTTCGACGATTCCACTCGGTTGGTGTCCTGGCTCGCTCGGCTTGACGACACATTCGCCTTTATCCTTGTTATTTAAACCAGAGGGTTGACCGAGTGGTTTGCTCAGTCGGTCTGCAGCGTAATAACTTACTCATAAAAGGCCGGATGAGTGAACCGTCCGCTCTGCTAATTGTGCGTCCTGCCCGATCCTGGCTTGGGCTTAGGTTTGACTAGGCATTCGACCTCTCCTTATCTGGCTATTTGGATGCTATGTGGGCAGCTCACTCGGTCGTTGGCTTGACCTTCGTAGTACTC
>JBAMIB010000066.1:1837890-1850036 GCA_037177415.1 Kaempferia rotunda | reverse complement strand
TGTGGCTTTTGTGGCTCGCTCTTTCAATTCCATCCATCGTCATTTCCTTGTTTAGTGACTGCCTAAAACTGAAAGGATAGGTAGAAATGGAAGCGCAATCTTAAATTCTTCCACAATCTCTAATCCCCACAACTAAGTTATGGATTTTTAAGCAAAATTAAAGAAAATTGTCTAGAGTGAAAAAGTTTATGTTGTTTATTTTATTAAAATTTTCAGATGAAAAAAAAGAATAATTCATCCGCGGATAGTTTAAGCTAAAATTGATCATTTCAAAATTAGACGGAAAGCAGAAGATGAAAAAAAATAATGTATGTACTCTTTTGCATTCACAAAATTACACTATATACTAAAAAAAATTTACGCATGTACCTCTTTTAACTCATAAAATTACATCATGTACTTAGAAAATGACATATGTACCATTTTATTTATAAAATTAAGTCGTGTATATCCACCTTCCTCAATCAAGGTAAATAAGCATCCAAAGGAAGAGATTTATTCTCCATTTTATCTTCGCTTTCTTCGAGGATAATTTTCTACCGTGAATCTCTTTCCTTTCCTTTCCTTTCCTTATCCATACTTGGAGTAAACAGAATATTAGATTTATCCTAGTAGCTGATAGGATACTTCTGTTAGACCGAACCGATCACTTGTTGCTATGCTTTATTTTATCTTTCCTAATATGTATTAAATGGAATTATTTTGAGTTCAAATCATCACATTCCAATCAGACACTCTGAAAATGGTTACATTAGTAAGTGTTGTGACTGAATTTATGTTATTATCTTTGAATTATAATTTACAGCTTATTTAAGAAATATTTTAAAATGCAAAAAAGATTTTATGTTGTGCATCTAATCACCTCAGGGTCTGAGTGAATAGTTTGTTTCTGCAAAAATAATTGCTTACATACGTTTCCTATACTATTTGTTTTCTTAGTCTATCCAATATCTGAGTAAGAAATGTTTCAGGATATAAATGTTTCATGTATATCTTCTAATTTTTTTATAATTTAGATATATGAACCTTCAATTTAATTATTTTTTGGAGATTGACGATTGATGTGGCAGTATGTCACATGGATTAATAAAAACTGATACGCCACATGGATTAACAAAAAAATTGATAATGACCAAATGACCCCTACAGGCTTAACATCATAGCCCCTACGGGTTTAACACCAGACCGAGCAACCTATAGGTAAAATGTCAAACGACATCATGTTTCGATTATGGCCCCTCGATCGGGAGATACAGGCTGCTCGGGAGATACAGGGCGCTCGGGAGATGCATAGGTGAGTCAAATAAGATATGTCAATGAACGGTCGCATCGAAAGACATCTCTTAAGGACCGCATTAATGATATGAAAACTACAAAGCGACTTCTGGTAATTAATAAACCAATAATTAATTCATTTATCCCCTCATATATTAATTCTCTCGAAATAAATGTAGTTATTAAAGATAATAAAAGGTGTTAATAGTATGTAATAAACATAGCTTATTAATGGTCTTAATTATATATGACGATGAAGGGTATAAAATCGAATATAAATAAATAAAATAATATAATATAACCTCAAAAAACTAATTAGAACTTCGTGAAATATCTAAGAACAACATCATCTAAGGCACTGTTTGGAGAGCTTTTACTTCTTGAAAAGTAATTCTTGAAAAGTGATTCTTGAAGTTCGTGAGAAGTTAAAGTATAAAGTGTTTGGAAATAAAAGTCAAAAGCTGATAGAATGTAAAGTTCGAGTGTTTGGTGAATAATTGCTTCCAAACTTAATTTTTAAGTTTAATGACAATAATATCCTTAATAATTTTTTTGAATATTCTATTAAAATTAATTTTTTTATAACATAAATTTTTTAATATATATATAAAATTAATAAAAATTAAAATATTTAAAAAAAAAATTAAATTTATATAAATACATAAAAATATCTATACAAAATTTTGGAAATGTAAATTATATAAAATATTATTTTAAAAATATTAAATTTTGGAAATATAAATTATATAAAAATGTAAAATATAAATTTTAAAAATATAAATTATATTAAAATCATGTGACAATTATGTAAAATGATAAATTTATTAAGAACATAAATATTAATCTTTAATTTTAGATCATAAATAAAAAAACAGAAATAGAAAAAAAATCAAATCCTTACTTCTAGCTTTTGAGTAAAAATTATAGAAGCAGAAGTAGAATTTGACATTCACAAACACTCAAAAGCGTTTTTACACAACTAAAATCTAAAAAGCACTTTACAGAAGCTCTACCAAACACTGCCTTTAATCTTCGAAGGAATAAATCATGTGAGAAACGACTCTTACCAATAAAACAACTGTCACCCAAATACAAACCGTAAGGGCTCCACATGCTGTCTAATTGACCGTAAAATATGATAACACATATAAGGAGGGATTAAAGTAATCAATGAGGCATTCTGCATTGGCTGAAAATCGACTCGGACCACAGCAAACACCTTGCATGAACCTCCTGCTATCTCGTGTAGGGATGAAGGAAAGAGATCAAAAGTGAAATAATTCTCTAGAAATAGGGGGGCAAACACACATCAGACAAGGATAGTAGAAACAAGGGGAAAACTGTGACGTTCTTAAAAATTTTGCAACAGCATGCATTGAACTTTAATTGCAACACTTTAAGCATTTTATACGAGAGAATCTTTCCTTGTTAAGCATGAATTCATAACACTTGCAGGAAGAAAATCAGTGTAATCGTAAGGGCACAATTTCGCACACCACAACAACCAAAGGGAATCAAATTGTACAGACTCGAACATAACCAATGAGTTGCTAACGAGCAAGGAGTCTATACGAAGGTAAGTCCTGAATTCGACTGACACCCTTTATAAGAAGCTCCTGCTCCAGTCGACGACGTGTAGACTTCATCACCATCTGTATAAACCAGCAAGAGTTAACAGACAGATACAACATTATTATTTTGAACTTGATGAATGAAGTTTAAGTCCGTTGGCCCTATATTCTTGATTACACTTAAAGTCAAAGTCAAAGTCAAAGAAGACATTTTAAAATTAATTTTTGTTCATTCAGTCAATTTCTACCTATGAAGTCAGAACTTGGTGAGTTCTTTTGTTTATTGAAAAAAGATCAGCTGTGTAGTTCAAGCATACTGTGTAATTTTGAAGCTCAAAGAAGGTCGAGCATACACAGCCATACTAATGAGATCCTACAATTCAGGAGGTGAAAATTTCAAATTTAACTCTTAATATAGAGAACAAAATCACATACGTTGAAGTCCATGTACGAGGCATGCATAGTAAGCCATTGCTGATCCATCAACATGAAAGCTATGCAGTATATTATGTCAAAAGCTTGGTCATTTTCTGTGACAAGCACAGTCAGATGTTATAAGTCAGCACATCAAACATCTAAAAACAAGTCAAAGTTTAATAATTCTTCTTGATCAACAGATCAGTGAGTTTAAGAAACATGACGGATGAAAACTGGGATAGCATGCAAGAGATTGAAATTTTCACTGTGCCCACCTTGATGATAATTTTGCATTCCAGAAGTTGGATTATTCAAGTTAAACTTAGCTCGACAACGCAGGATTACATTATGAACAATATGATTTTTTTATCATAACTATGATTCTGTACAGAAGGATAATCAAATGACTAAATTGTTACACGTATCAACTGATACTCTAATTACAACTATTTTACAAAAATGGGCACATAAGCGCCTTATAGCTTCATAGATTATCCAATGAGGAATCACATTTAATCAAATTATTGCCACATAAGATATCAACTACATCAATCTCTAGCTTGTCAAGTCTGATTAATTTCCAAATTACTAATGTATGATAAAATCAATTTCAGTCAAATCAACAAACAAGTAGCATATTATATATGAATTGTGTATGTTGGTTAACATGTTTTGTTATATATTATGTGCTTTGTAACCATTCAAAGCTCTTAAAACGTAGTAATATACATTCATTTTGAGCCTCTTTTCCTCTTCCATGGAAATGGATTACAATTTACAATAGCCAGATCAAACTGCGTGCATGCCACTTAATAAGAGTTATTGATAGTTAAATAGTTATATATGTTAAAAGTTTAGTTTCAAATGGAAAATTTTAGTTCAAGGGTTACATGAAGTAATCTTCTTTAGGCAGAACATACACTATTTTTTCCCTCTGAAGTTGTTACAAAGCATGGACTTGTTCATTTTTACACAAAAAAGAATATAGATTTCAAGAAAAGTAAGGGTTTTCAAAAGTAGGGGAGTATCAAAAAAACATGGGATGACTGTTGTTAACAGAGTGGCAAAAGGCAATCAACTCGCGCCCAACGCCCCCACCAGCCCCAGGACCAACACGAAGGAGGTAAATCATGGTAACTGGGGAGGTAGGTGGATGAGGAGTGAGTTATACGGAGTGCATGTCAGCCCCTCGGTTCGACCCCTCGACCTCAAGTAGCAAACCACCATTCAACTACCATCTCAGCTGAGCCCGTGGGGGCATGACCTTTGTTAACAGAGGAAATAGTAGAGAGAGAGAGAGAGGATCATTAGACATACACAAATGGACAAGAGATTGAGGCACTCCTCTTTCACAATCTACATAAAATCTATAGATTCTGCCTTAACATTTGGTGTGCATGATTTAAGATAAAATTAGGTATCATCTGTCTCTTCCAACATCTCCTCTCAGAGTTGATGTCAGCATGTTAGATTTTTACTCAGTTTCTTCTGACATCTTCTCCCTCGCTTGAGTGAAGGATCAAAACATAGTGTCTTAGTGTCATCCCAGAATTTCTCCACTCAAGTAAATGATGAAACTATAATCTCACTTTTGTATAGAACAATTTGAATAATTACTCTATGCATTTATTCTATTATACTCTTGCTCTCGAGTAGATGTGAGAACTTTTACTTAGTATCCTCCTTGACATCCTCATCTGATGGTGTAATATCAAAATTACTCCACACACCCACATAAATATAAGAGAGAGGAGGAGATTGGTCATCCCTAAGCTGGGGAGCACTAATGAACAGTGCTAGTTGCATAGGCTCTTGGTTTTGCTCCTGTTCTAGGGATCCTCTTTGTGTGGTCAAGTCTTGGTGGTGGCATTGTTCTCAATCCAACTGATTCTCTTCCAATACTCATTGCTTAGGAATCTTGAGTCAGAGAACTAGGAATCGGGTTAATGGATAGTGGCATAGATACATAAGATACATAACAAAGGGAAAGAGGATCATAGAGTGGAAATATTTTTAACACTTGTATCATATTGCTCAGCAAATGTATATTAGTTGGCCAAATATCAAACAAGCCAAATATCAAACAAACGAATGCATTGTATTAAAATTAGAATGTCTTTCATTTTATTTCTTAGAGTCTACAGTTTGCAACAAAGGAACGTGAGCCATGTATGTAATCCTGATTTCAATGTTTAAAAAAAAAAAAGTTTGTAGTTTTGAACGAAAAAAGGTTGTTATTCATACCTGAAAGTAACTTCAAAAAGACAGCTGCAATAAATGATCTGGGTCTGGCTGCAATCATTAAAAGAGTTCATTAGTGACCCTGCTAGAATTTCATTGTGCCTTAGACAAAGTAAACAGTGTGGTATTTCAACAGATGCTTTGATTGAATCGTCTACACATCTCTAGCTCAACTTAATTAGCTTAGCTAAGAAGTTAGTGAAATTATATACGGATGAAGTACAAACCAAGCTGAAGATCAAGCATTTGTATGAGCATGAATGTGATATTAACACCAGCTACTGCAAAAGGGTATTCCCATAGTGCACGTTCTCCATTCTGTTTTTGGAGAAGATCTTGAAAGGATCTCTGTGAGAATAGTTGTTCAACATCAGTTAACTAAAGAACAAAAAACATCCAGTTTTCTAGCGAGAAAACCAGTTCAAACATGCAAAATGTGACCAGAATCACTTGATGCAATTTGACAAACAGAACCCAACAGCCGGTTTGACCCCGCTAACCATAGGCCTTTGCAGATTTTCATTTACAAAAAAGTGTCTTTAAATTCAAATAGGCAATTTCCTTGATTGAAATTGCTTAAACATATCCTGCCTGATAAAAGCCTATATGGGTTTTTTACCCGTAAAAGAGTGTCAGGGCCAAGATATCCTGCTAGATAAAAGCCAAAGATTCAAAGATTCGGTCTTTGAAAGGAACGATACTATTCCAGTATTGTGCCAACATTTTGATGTATGATGTCAGTGGTCAATTGGAGGTAGGAGGAAAAAAATGAAGAAAAAACTATGACATCCGTATATTTGGGATGGATACAGTTTTGGCATTATCTTGTATGTACACAAGCTAAAAAATAATAATTTTGTTTCAAGTTTCAACTCATCTTGTGTTATGTAGCATACCAAGAGATGTCAATACATGACATGATATTTATTATTGACATGATTGACACAACAACATAAATGACATTATCTATGTCAAGTAGCATTGGATTTTGGTAATTCATGAAAATGATATTTTTCAACAAGACCATTTGGCACAATATGAGATTTAAAATGATGCTTAGGACTAGAATATAAGAAAAAAATAATCATTAACTGTAAGTGAATAGGCCAAAGAAATTTGTGCAAATATCAAAAGAATGCCCCTTTTATCAATACCAAAGGAGGGTTCTTTCTCATCAAAAGGGATGTCTTTGTATGTCTCCATTATCCCATTAATAATACAAATTTAGAAATGATAGTAATAATAAATATATATTTTGAAATTAAATCTTAAATTTTGTAATAATTTTTTTCCCTGGAAACCTATAAAAAATAGATTTTAATAATAAACTCAAATTAGACAGATCCAAATTTAAATTTGTAAAAACTGAATTTGTGAGATTCAAAACTTTTGAATAATTGTTATAGTTTACTATCCTAAATTTTGGCTTCATAAATTGGAATTTAATTTTAACATTTTGTAAAGATTTTATAAACCAAAAGTTTACAACAGAATTTATAAAATCCCAAATCTAATATTATGAAATCTGAATTTTCATTTTGTAAAATCCAGATTCTATAACAAAATTTTATTGAAATTTATAAAACCAAAATTTTATAATTTTTTTTTAAAAAGTCAAACTTAATTCTATAAAATCCAAATTTATTAAATTAAAATTTATAAATTTTTTAATAAGATCTGAATTTATGATATTAAAAACTTTCAAACAAATTGTTATAATTTACTATCTAAATTTTAGTTTATAAATTGGAGTTTAATTTTAACATTATGTAAAGATTATATAAACCCAAATTTTACAATAAAATTTATAAATCCCAAATGTAATATTATGACCTTGATCTTGATACAACTAGGTGTGTCAAAAAATAAACCCGACCCGACGATCCAATTAGAGTTAATCCAAAAAAAATTAGGTTAGGGTTGGGTATTTTCGGGTTCCGGTCGGGGGGTTTCGGGTTGAAATTTTTTGAGTCGGGTTTGTGTCAGGCCGGGTTGACCCAAATTTTGAGTTTAGTGTGGTTTTTTTATTAAATTAAATTTTATTTTAAAAATTAAGATGCTTTTATATATATATATTAATATTAATGTTATGATAATGATGAAATAAGATAAAAGTGAAGAATTACACGGAAAATACTATAAAAAAACATTTTGAATCAGGTAATTCGGGTCGGGTTTGGGTTGGTCGGATTCGGATTTAGGGGTTTCGGGTTCGGGTTGGGATTTAAAAAAAAAATCCAATTCAACTCGAACCAGACCCGATCCGACTCATCCGAATTGACACTCCTAGATACAACGCTTCTAGATATAACACATGTGCTAAATATGGATATGCCGCCAAGTATATATGGATTTTGATTTTTAAAAAAAAGGTGTTCTTTTGATATTTTCCCAAGAAATTACTGATCAGTATGGTTGTAAATGAGTTATCACATTGAATATTTCCAATGATTACACAGACCAGTTTCCTTCAAGGAGCTTCTCTCAGTACACTTTAATTTAAACCAAATAAAGTCTCACCTAGAGTTTCCCTCAGCATGATGGATCAAAAGAGTACGAGATAACCATGCAGATATTACTTAAAATGGTTCTAGTTACAAGAAACATTTTAATATTAAATATCAGGCTAATTCAAGATTCACAACATCCCCTAGTACGTATAGTAAAGATCTTTACTGGTGTGAATTATCCATTTTAAGGAACAAGGAGTACAAAGGAACAAGACCTAATGATGAGAGTCTTGAACCAGGATACTAAAAGAGCAAATCTGAATAATGTTTAAACCTTAATGTCAAAATCAAAGACAAAACATGAAATTTTAGAATTGTATAAAAAATAGACATAAACAGAACTATGATTATATGGAAGAACAATCAGTTCGTGGCTAAGTCAGGAAGCACATCAATTTAATTTGCATGTGTTTTATAGTAGAAACACTAGGTGCAGACACAACAACTAGATTTTGGTCCATACTCTTAAAAGGATTGGCCAAATACAAACTGTCTGCAATCATACTTTACGATTTAGTTAGCAAAATAATTATAGCTTACAGGATAGTTTCTGGCAAAGAATAGCATGTTTTCCACAGATTTGAAACCGCCACCCCTACAGAAAGTAAAAAATGACAAAAACAAAAGATAGTTTCTGAATCATACAAATAAATGGAATTGATAGTACCTTATCAGAAATCCCTTTAGCGAACAAAGTGTTAATACCTAAAATCTGTGGAAGGATCTTTCCCTTGCCATCCCATATCCTTCCATTGTTCGGATATTAAACCAAGGAGTTTGACACCAGGATAAGCAGCACCCCATAGGGCCTTCAAGGCTTCCTAGCAATACTTCACTGACTGAGCATACTATCAAGAAATTCTACCAAAGCATCAATGCATCAATATCACAATTAGTTGCAAATCCTAGATTAAGACTAAAATACAAGCTTACACAAGTAAACAATTATAACCTTAGTTCTTGTTTCCAAATAACTACAATAAATCTGCAAAAAGAAATCTGTAAAACAAAAAACATTGATGTATGTTCAAAGTAGCAGATCTTATATTTTTAAACTTTTTAGCTCATTAAGAATAGCTTCACTTACTTATTGGTCATTGTCAGTAGGAAAAAACAGTCCGACAACATCAAATTCCAATTGAGAGATAAAAAAAATTGCACACTAAATACTTCTATGTTAAATACCTGATGCTCTTTCTTTGAACTATCATAAACAATGACAATCCGTCTTTGTAGCCTATGCAAGCATTCTTCCTGCACATGTGAATAATCATAAGATCATGACTTTCATTCGTCTTTTGAACTTTAGAAAACACAAACTTATAATATTCAGATATGCTATTGATGTAATATGCCTGGTAGAATAAAGAGAGGAAACCCACAGCATGGTGTAGAAGAGGATGAAAGTTCAGTAGAAATTAACATCAATCTGTGCTATCAAGTATCAAGCATAGACAATCTAGTAGAGATTGTGGAAAGCATGCCAAAATAATGAGAGAAAAAAAACTACACTTTTTTGGTACATAGTACACATCTAAATTTCCAAATGAAAGAATACATGACCTAAACCCCAAATATTAGCAAGGAAAGGCTTATCATTGCCACAATTGTTATGTATACCAAAATAATCATAACTTTCTTCTAGCTTCTACTCCATGAGCACAACCATCAAGGCATTTTTTTACTGAGAGATGTTGCATGAAAGAGCTAATAAGATAATGACTGACATAAATAAGAGAATACCTGAGAAGAAGTAAGATCAAATATTATATGAGCCTCACTTTTTATTCCTTGGGCACAAACACATGAAATGCCTTTTCCAATCCATGCAGTTGATCCTGTGAAAGGTTCCGTTCCACAGACAATAAGCTACTTGATCAGAAACAAAACTTAAGCAAGAAGAGAGACTAAACCTTGTGCATATTTAGCCAATTCTAGAGGTCAAAGTGTTAATATCATTACATGCTATGTTGAAGTTTCAATGCTACAATGGACAGAGCAATTTATTATGCTGATGTTTAGCATGCTTTGACACACATCAAAGCGCACCAAGATAATTTTAGATGAGCTCTATTCCTTTAATCCCCTTCTACGTAGTTGATTTCCTTATAAAAATAAGGATAACAGTTAAAAGAAAATCAAATTAATTTTCTGTACAATACCATGTAAAACACTTAACATATTGTGACATGCGATGAAGTTTGACAGTGTCAATTTAAATTAATTTTACTCCTTTAATCTCCTTCCACTTAGCTCTTTTATTTTTAAAAGTAAGAATATAGCAATTAGAGAGTCAATTAAATTAACGTGACAAAATAGTTTTACTTTTCTAACCTGTTTATTCCTTAAAAAACATACTAATTATAGTAAATTGAAAAAAAAAACAATTTACCAAATACCTTGATTAACAATATTAGTTGAACTCATCTCAACACCCTTTAATGTTTGTGTCAACAGAGTCTAAAATTTTGAGCGGAGTTTCAATACTTATTTTATTGAATAATTAATCCTAACATAATTAATTTTCCTTAATATAGATATTTTTTATTTTTTTATTATAATTTATTGTTTAGTAAATAATTAGTATATTGTTAATATATATTTGTTCTTTTGTTTATCTTTGTTGATTAATTTAATTATCCCAATTTTGTAATAAAAAATATTTCTAAATTTTAATTTTTAGCTTTGGTTATATTCCTTTCATTTAATAATTTATATTTAATATTGTTCAATTTTTGGAGAAAAATGTTGGAACAAATGAGAGCTTCTCTAAACTTAGCAAGTCTTACTTTTAAATTCTGCACAATTTTAGTATTTTCAAATTTGAAAGACAAGCCTGACAAACTCTCATTGTTGAGAATATAATTTTCTTTGAAATGGATTGATACTTTTATTAATGTATGTAATTGTGTTTAAAATTTATTTATGAGCCTTTAATAGTATTAAATATCACTTTTTAATATTTTGTTTGATACAAAACTAAATATAAAATTGCTGGACATGGTGAAATAATTTAAATTTTACCATTTAGTTTTGTTTCTTCCATGCAAGTTATAATTGACACCATCAATGCAATAGCTCAGAAACAGATAGAAAGAATCTTCCACATACCAGGTGGCGGATGATAACCATGCCCTCGACCAGCCGTCTGAGATATTCTCCTCGCCGCCACAAAGGAGCCACCTTTCCCATCCATCTCGCCTCTCGGACACCTCGGCTAGCGCACGCTGCTCCGCAGCCAAAACAAATCCAACATCATTCCCTTATCACCCCCTTCTCTCGAAAGCCACAATACAGCATCGACCTATGGTTACTTCGACACCATAAACCCGAACAAAATCGAAACGAACTACAAACCTCATCGAACTCCAAGGAAACGACAAAAATTTCAAATTTCTTCACAGTTCAATCACCATATGGGAAGAGAAGGGAGTCGGAAGCTCTTCCCTTACCCTGGTCCCTCCCTCACCCATCCATATATAGATATGTGTTCTCTTCGGCCATCGCATTCTTGTTCCCCTCTTTCTCCTCTCCCTCTCTCTCTCTCTCTCGCTTATGGCACCTTTTGTCGAAATCCAGACTCGGACTACCTCCTCCGCACACCAATTTAGACCTAATTTTTCCTTATCGAGGACTTGGCAAATTTAACCAAATTCAACCGTTTAATGCAAACTTCCCCAAGGACCCCTCACGTCTTATATTTTATATTTTTTTGATAAATTACTGAACTACCTAATTGAAGTTTCACATTACTCCAAATCGCATAGACAATTTTAAAAACATCTAAATCACGAACACAATATCAACTTTACCCCTATGCTCATCCATTTTTGCTCACCGAATTGATTATTATAATGTAGTAATTTTTGTATAAAAAATAATTTAAAAATATTGTATGATTAAAAATTCATTACTTCTAATACAATATATCAATTGATATTTAAGATAATAGATATAATTAAAAAAATTAAATGAGCATGACCTTATTTCATATCATTCTAAGCTATTTAAGTTCATCAATTAATTTTTAGTAAAATTGTCTAATAAACCAAAAAAAGCCTGAAATGACATAGAATTAGATTTTATGTATTTATCTAATTCTTTTTATTATATTAATATCCTTAAATATCAT
>JBAMIB010000066.1:1814497-1834847 GCA_037177415.1 Kaempferia rotunda | reverse complement strand
ATTCTATCTCTGACTTAAAGTTCTGTGTCATTGTTTAGTCCTTAAAGCATTGGCGTCATTACCTGGTACAAAGGATTTCATCCTGTTTACTGATCATGAAACATTGAAGTACATCAATGGTCAACACAAACTGAGCAGGTGACATGCCAAGTGAGTGATTTACTTATAGGAGTTTACTTTTACGCTGACACTAAGTTGGAAGTCTGAATTGTGTCGCAGATGCCCTGAGTCGTTCTTCATTACTTATCACCATGTGTACCAATGTTACAGGCTTTGAGGTTTATCTAGATATGTATACAGCTGACCCATCATCCAGAAGGATATTCCTTGAGGTACATGATTGTCACCAACATGATTTTATTTTGCCTAATGGATATTTTATTTGTGAGTTTTGTGAGTTCTAATTTGCTCTCTAAGGCAATAGATCATAAGCGAGCTTTATAATGAGGGGCATTTTGGATATGATAAGACGTTGGCCCTTGTCTTTGTTGATCTTTAAC
Source organism: Kaempferia rotunda (assembly GCA_037177415.1). NCBI lineage: Eukaryota > Viridiplantae > Streptophyta > Magnoliopsida > Zingiberales > Zingiberaceae > Kaempferia > Kaempferia rotunda. The sequence continues at coordinate 1,834,347 of JBAMIB010000066.1, read as the reverse complement.
TAGCAATGTGGTTCACTGTGTAGAGTGATGTTTATATGCGGTCTAAGGGGTTCTCACCAATGCAGGTTTGTACACTCTCTAACTATTCCTTAAGCTTATTGGTTTGATGTCAGCATGGATTTTGCATTGGAACTATCCAACACCTAACGAGCGACGAATTCTATTATTGTTGTAGCTGACCAGTTTTCAAATATGACACATTTTATAACTTCCAAAGAACTATAGATGTTGTTTGGATTGTCCATTTTTATTTTAAGGAGATCGTGCGTTTGCATGGTGTTCCTCGATTCATGACTTCAGACCGTGATACCAAATTCATCAGTAATTTCGGGAAGAGCTTCTAAGGAAAGTTGAGAACGCAGTTGAACTTTAGCAATGCTTACCATCGCCATGCAGATGGGCAAACCGAGGTGGTAAATTGAAGTTTGGGCAATCTTTTGAGGTGTTTAATGGGTTCTGAGCCGAAGCAGTGGGATTTGACATTACCTCAAGCAGAATTTGCCAACTACAAATCAAGAAACATGACCACAGGGTTGAGTCCTTTTGAGATTGTCTATGGGTGGAACCCATCTAGGGTGCTGGACTTAGCCTCTGTTCTACGTGCGGGATGATTTCATCCTAAAGCAGATGAGATGGTAGAACATCTTTGGAACATTCATGAGTAGGTGAAACTAGCAATCCTTGAAAGCAATAGCAAGTACAATACTCGTGTTAATAGTCATTCTTTTTGATGTTGGAGATTTTGTCTGAGTTATATTAACTTGTGAAGTTGTGATCGTTTTCTTGTTAGCGAGTATGATAAGCTGAATGATTGGAAGATTGGATCATATGAGATACTGCAGAAGATCAGCGATAATGCCTACAAGTTGTGCCATCCGAGTTATTTGAAGATTTCTGATGTAATCAAATTGAAGCACTTAACTCCTTATTCGATGGATGCTGATGAGGCTATTATGAACTCGAGGGCGAGTTCTTTACAACCTGGGATGGCTGATGCATGACTCACTCATTATGGCCCTTTGAATTTCGAAGGGGCATAACTTTTAACTAGGGATCATTATGCTCGTGCAAAATTTAGAGAACTACATTTGTTATCGGGCAACCCGTAACTACTAAATTTCTGGCTCAAATTCCAATGTTTAAGCCCTCATCCGAGCCTTTGAACATATTTTTACTATTTTTGGTCATTTTTTATTTTTTGGTATTTAAGGTAATTTTGGTATATATGAGTTAAGATTTGTCTATATAAATGTTCTGTTTTAGTAATTTCGATTTTTGTTAAAAAGAAATTTCTTTTCTGGAAGGATTTCTTTTTTTCTCTACAAAATAGCAATTGAGGTATATATATTAGGATTTCTTTTCTTTTTAGCGGGTCTAGAGTCTATAGAATTTAGCTTTATGAGATTAATCCTCTATTATTAACGAAGTTTTTTTTTTGACAAACAGTGAGTCTTTTTATTTTTGAAAGTTCCTCTTTTTGCATTATCCTCAATTCCGTCTTCTTGTCAGCTCGCAGGATAATTCTTATCTTGTCCCGCGTCACATCTTGTTTGGTACTGTATGTACCATCCGATACTGCCAGTAAATTACATTAAAGTTGTTATTTCACTGTTCTGAATGTTGCCGTAGAGGATGTAAATGGATTTCATTAAAGTTAAATGCATTTGATTAGTGACTTTTAAATTATTTGTTTTTCTGAGTAAAACCTTTGAATATGTTTTTACTTGCTTCTGTTTTAGGCTGTTGGAAGTCACAGAAATGAGGATAGCCTCAATTGGCGTCCAGTGGAAGCTGCTCTATTCTGTATACAAGCAGTAGCCAAGTCAGTCTCAACTCAGGAAGCAGAAGTGTTGCCCCAGGTAGAGCCTCAAATTTAGGCTAGCCAGTAATGGTTCTTTAATATCTGGCTTTGCTAATTTTTAAAATAAATGTTCTTGTTGGATAAAAGATAATTCAGTTGATTTTTTCCTGATACTCTCTGCACCTTACAAAGTCTTATCATCTCTTCTTGCGTGATGTTGCATGTTTAAAATTCTGAGTTTTTTTTGTACTATATAGGAATTTAAAATCCTCAAGTTGTTATTCACGTTCCTCTGTTAATTTACTTTCAAAGAGCAGAATTCCTATATTTTTCTTCAGCATAATAAAAAACGATTTCTTTTGTGTATTGTGTGATTTTCTTGTGCAAATACATGATCAAACTTGGTGTGTGAATGGCATAATTGATCATCTGGCTCTAATGTTGTTTCCAGATTATGACACTGCTTCCAAAACTTCCTTGTGAACCACATTTGCTACAGACAGGTAACAGCGCCAACATACTTGCCAGTACACATTTTGTTAAATTGTTTTAAAAGCATGCTAGTATGCTTCATGGAGTTTATATTTCTTTTCTGCTAAGTTAAATTTTTTATTTGTCCAGTTTGTTCGACTGTTGGAGCATATTCAAAATGGATTGATGTGGCTCCAGTTGAACTGTCAATATTGCCACCACTAGTTGGTATTCTGACTAGAGGAATGAGTGCGTCAGAGGATTGTGCAGCAGCTGCTGCTATTGCATTTAAGTATATATGTGAAGGTATTACATCATTTATGTCACTCATTTACTATTGTCCGTTTTGATAGAAACAGTGTATAATTGATGAATTCACTTTTTCATCATTTCTACCTCTACACCATAACTACAATTATAACCAACTAATTAGCTATCACTTCCAATTCTGGAATGCCTTAACTTTATTTTCGGCAAACCTGATAGTTGACATATCACGAATTGCATAGTTGAACATACATTTATTCGAACCTATTCATATTGGTTTAGCTTTTGGCCCCCCACTCCCTCTCTATTCCACTGAGCTAATGGCTCTAGGTGCCAGTCCTATATACATGCTTTTGCTTTTCTTTATTCCTTTTTGATGATTGCTTTTGGTACAGATTGTAGCAACAAATTTGTTGGATCATTGGATGGCCTTTTCCATATTTACCATATTGCTGTTAGCGGAGATGGAGGATACAAAGTTTCTTCTGACGATTCGATGCATTTGGTTGAAGCATTGAGGTTTTTCACTTTTTCAAGTATATTGTATATTATAGTTCAAGATCCTGCTTGTTTTAACAGTGATCATATTACAGCGTGGTTATCAAGGAACTTCCACTTGATCATGCCAAGAAAGCATTGGAGTTGGTTTGCGTGCCAATTATTACTCCCTTACAAGTTGGTATTAATCTGTATTTGTTGATATTTAATTTAAGGATTCTTCTGTTAACTTCTGCTTCCTGTTACAATCAGGAGTTTGTCAATCAAGGAGAATTGATGAAGGAGGTACCAGCACGTCAGCTTACAATTCATATCGACAGACTAGCATGCATTTTCAGGTATTGGTTGCTAATCTTGTTTGTGTTACTGGTCATATAGCTTTTCAGAGTGGTTTATGTTTCATTAAGTCAACTTTCAGGAATGTTACTCTTCCGGAAATTGTAGCTGAAGCCATCAACCGCTTTTGGCCAATTTTGAAATCCATCTTTGATCAGTAAGGATCAGTACCTAGCTATGGTCTATTGCATAGACAACATATTTTGTAGTCCTATCTCTAGAAACTAATCCTCGTCATTTTTGGTCCAGTCGTGGCTGGGACTTGAGAACAATGGAGTCTTTATGCCGGGCCTGTAAATATGCTGTGAGTATTTTATATCTCATATTTTGGTTCTGCAAGAATAGATATCCTCATAATCGATCATTTTACTGGGATTATATGGTTGCATATGCCATATGTGAGATGCAGATCAAGACTCCGATGGCTGAAACTTGAAGATAGTTGGACAAATAAATGGTTATTATATGTTTGTATTAATATTGGATAATGATGATGGGATCAGATCGGAGGAATCATCTAAGTCAAATTTAAAATAAATTGGAAAAAACTTAAAGGAGAACAATAAGAGAAATTATTGAATAATGAAGTTAAATCATAACCTTTCATCAAGAATTAGGCTTAAATTGCCCTTCTATTTTATATTGATCCTCATGAGAAGATTGGCAAGTACTAAGTTTCACCTCCCAATTTTTTCACTCTTTAAGATTCTTCAAATGCTTGAACAATTAATTTTTCTGAAAGTTGTACAACCCATATTTGAATTTACAAAATTCACCTCCAACAATTTTGTGTCAACGATTAATTTTTATAATTATTGTACAACCCAATATTTGTCTTATTCAAAAAATGATGGTTACTGAAATGCCCAATATGAATTTTTCTAGAATAAGTATTTTCACAATGCTTCTTGGGATCATATAGGACAAATCATCTAAATCAAAATAAAAATAAATTGGAAAAAACATAAGGGAGAACAATAAGAGAAATTATTGAATGATGAAGTTAAATCATAAACTTGAATCAAGAATTACGCATTAAATTGATCCTCATGGGAAGAATGACAAGTATCAAATTTTGCCTCGCAATTTTTTCACTTAATAACTTCAAATGCTTGAACAATTAATTTTTATGAAAGTTGTACAACCCAATATTTGAATTTACAAAATTCACCTCCAACATTTTCATGACAGCAATTAATTATTATAATTATTGTACAACGCAATATTTGTCTTTTTCACAATGCTTCTTGCAATATTAATTTTTTTGTTTGATGCTTTTATATGGTGTGGTATTTCCCTTTTTAAATCAATTTAATTCTTTTCTTCTCAACTAATATTAGAGCCAGTCTTCTCTGGTTTTCGGTTTTCTTTTTTCCTTGCTTAACGGGGAGATTATAGGGTTGATGTAATGGATATGACCTTCCCTCTCGCCTGTCTTGGTGTCATTCTTCATCCACATTCACATGCCATGGTACCTCCATGATCTCCACTAACTCTGCCCTGCATGTGTGCAGGGGGCTGCATCACATTTCCCCTACTTGTTTAACTTCTTCCAACATCTGAATTTGAGGCCTACTCCCACAGATGGTGAATTCTCCTCCAGCCAGAGGAGGCTGCTGGATGGCACCATCCTTTGATGGCACTCAGGCAACTCTACGCTGGAGCTGCAACAACCCACATTACCCATCTGAATTCATCCCTGATGTCCTGCTAGATCTGGCTCCACCTTGTACTTTCTGCTGCCAATCTCCTCAAGATTTACATTGCAGCCAAGCAAAGCTGTTGCTTTTGTTTTCTAGTCAGCACTATAACACGCATTTGACATGGGCATAGATCTCCAACCCTGCACCGGCTTAGAAGGGAACAGGGAAAACAAATAGAGGGAGAGAAAGAGGGAAAACAATTGTTTCCCTTGTCTATTTCATGCAACAATAAAAAGTGAAAAAAGGAAGTATTTGGATCTCTTTCTCACTCTTTATTCCTTCTCAAAGTGGGTAGAAAGAAGTGTTAAAAAGATTGATTAAACCTTGCATTTCTTGTCAATGACAAAATTATCGGATATATCATTTTTTTCCCCATTTTATTCTCTCCTTTTAAATAAATAGAATGAATAAAATCTATTCCCAATGCTTCTCTTTTCTTCCCCTACTCCCCCCTCAAGTAGATAGTGTGAACGGAGTACAGGAATTTTAGCACAACTATTATAAAACCATTCTTATTCCTAATGATTTTTAAGTAATTATGTTGATGATGTAGATAATATTCATACATAAAAGACTCAATAAGAGACATTATTTTAGTTAATAGTTATCAGTTTAAATGTCCTGGGCCTTTTGTTTCCTTTTGAATGCCTAAACAATTTTAAAGGTTGAAAATTTTGTGATTATTGTAGTGAGTTGCGGTTGATTTTCTTTGTTAGTGTTTTTTGTTCCTCGTATTTTTTTGTTGGTCTAGCTTCACAATTTATTTAGACTCTCTGGCAAGATTAAAGGTTTTCCCTTCTTTGTCAAATTGGTATCATGTACGCAAAAGCCTATTGACCCTTGAAGTTTTCCAACATTCATTGCCCTTTATCACCCTCCACTACCAGAGTGCGTTGCTTGTTTTCGCAATACAAATGGGCTTTCATGTCTACAATTTCTTTGGCACAGAAGAATGCACAACATTAGCAGTTTGTACGATGCATGCATTACAATAATCTTGTGCTGGTGACAATGCCTGCAAGAAAAGTAGTTGAGATGGCAACGGTATGTGATTAGGGGAGAAGGGGAAGACCATATATGATTTGGAAAGCTGCATTACAATAATGTAGCAGCTGACTGGGCGGAAGCAAATTGCAGGCTGAACTTGAAGGTTATAAAATAAAGCAGCAAAGGGATCTTGTTAAGTTTTGTGAACAAAAATCAAAAAGCTTAAGTGAAGGTTGATAACAGTTCGATATTTGTTTTTTTAATTGTCTTGTTATTGTTTTACATACAATATTTTGTCTTCTTGTTCTTAGTACAAGCAATGGCTATTCCACCTCCGGAAAGGAAAGGAGAAAGTGGGATTTGGGGGATGACTCACTGAACTAATCATAGACCGTGGAATAGAAACCAAGGGTTCTCAACCATATAAAAGGAAAAGTATTAACTGTGTTTATTTCATATTGTTATTTGTTCATGTATTTGCTGTACAACTAACAACTAACCAAGCAAGGACTTGAGGTTATTCTCTTCCCTCTAGCTGGTTCATCGATCCTATCACAAACTTGTCAAGGAATAAATAATTTTTTATTTTTTATTCCATTTATAATCTGTACACTAAATAAGTTCAATCACACTTGTAACTGTTATTATTGGTTGTAGGTTTGCTGTTGTTGTATCCTAGTACCTATCATTTTCATCTTGTCTGATAATTAAGCTTTTCCTGTCTTGAAGGTGCGAACCTGTGGAAGATTTATGGTGATTACCATAGGTTCTATGCTCGAGGAGGTCCAACTATTGTATCAACAACATAATCAATCTTGCTTCCTTTATTTATCAAGTGAAGTCATAAAGGTTTTTTTCCCCTGACACTATCTGTTGTTCACTTCCTGTTTTCTCTACTTATGTTTATATTTACTTACAGATGTTTGGATCAGATCCCTCTTGTGCTAATTATCTTAGAAGTTTAATTGAAGCCCTTTTTATGCATACAACCAAGCTTCTCAAGACGATACAGGTATTAGTTGTTTTGATTACCTGTGTTATTAGACACTTCCAAGGTTATTTCTTTCTTCTATCTAATGATTTAGTTGCCAAAATTGTCCTTGGTCGCGTGTAGGACTTCACTGCTAGACCAGACATTGCAGATGACTGTTTTTTGTTAGCTTCAAGATGCATAAGATATTGCCCAGATTTGTTTGTCCCTTCTTCTTCATTTTTATCGCTGATTGACTGCTCAATGATTGGAATCACTATACAACACAGGTAATGTGTGCTTCGTCGTATATGTGAGTGTTTTTTGAACTCTATTCTTGTTATCTAGTGTTATCTTAAAGAAGGATATATGACTTAATTGACCATTGAGTTGAAGCTGGATGTGCAAAGTGGAATTTCTCAATTCTGGTTCTCTAATTTCTTCGAATCTTGCAAGGATGCAAAACTGATGAGTGCTACAAAATCACATAGCCCTTTCAATTAAAGAATCCTATTGTAACATTTACAAACCCTTCCAAGTTGTACCCACAAAACATGTTCTTTTATGGATGCTTTCATTAGATCTGTCAATAAAGCCTTTTCTATTTTCAATATTTATCATTTTGCCTTCTAGTTCCAAAGTCAGTCTCGTTAACTGTATATAATCTTGGTTGTCCTGGTCTCACAAAAAAAAAGAAAGCAATGTGGTATAAAATGGTTAAAAAGCTAGAAGCAGTAAGGTTTAAATATAGTGGACAAGTGTGTTGAAGTTTATTGGTCATTTGTGGACAAATCTGAAAGGATATGGTGTTGTAAGAGGCAAGCTGATTAGAAAACTCTAGGTGAAATACTCATCACCCATAGGCTCCTCATGTATCATAATATTCGTATAAGTGGGTTTCCATTTTTGTTTTTTGTATGCCATTTTGAGGTGATTTCCGACAATGAAAATTAGAAGTCGAGCAAAAAGAACTGGCAGGGGATGGGTGAAATTGTTGTGCATTTGTATATGCGATAAAAAAATACCTAGAAAATTTGTATAACTATACGACTAAGATGCTGGAAAGGTGATGGGATAATGTAAGACAACTTTGCACTATGTTTTCTTTGAGGAAGTAATCAAATTTCTCTAATCTATTTGCTCTGATTTCCAGGGATGCTTGCAAGTCTATACTGAACTTTTTGTCAGATGTCTTTGATCTTGCAAACTCCTCTACTGGAGAAGTCTACCGCCCTAGAATCAATGATATTTTAATTCCTCGTGGTGCTACTCTTACCCGTATTTTAATTGCATCTTTAGCTGGAGCGCTTCCATCTTCTCGATTGGAGGAGGTATAATGGCTGTGTAAATCATTTGGAGAGAAATTATAATCAACAGTTTTGCTAATGTTGTATTTTTTTCTTCCATGTTCTCTTACACAGGTTACATATGTACTGTTGTCCTTAACTAGGACATACGGTGTCAAGGTGTTAGTGTGGGCAAAAGAGAGCATATCACTTGTCCCCCATACGGCGCTGACAGAGGCTGAATGTTCAAGTTTTCTGAAAACTCTATCAGAAGTTGCATCTGGATCAGATAGTTCTGCCCTTGCCAACACACTTGAAGAGCTGTCAGATGTTTGCCGTCGCAATAGGGCAGTTCAAGATATTGTCCAAGGAGCTCTAAGACCACTCGACTTGAACTTTACAACTGTGTCCTAGATTCACGAATGAGATCCCCATTCCATCTTATTCTTCTACAAATTTGGATACTGAAGCTACGTGAGCCTTATTGCTGTGTGATTATGGTAACATATTTTGATTCTCCTCTGCGAGTATAAATGAGTTTATCCAATCTTGAGTCGTCTCCTTTTCCTTTTCATAAAGGAGTAGCTCGTTTAGCGAACTGTAAATTTTTTAGCAGTATGTATGTCCAATGTGCATTTGCTCGTCGTATCCGTTATTTTAAGTTATTTTAGCTGTCAGACAAATCATTGTGATGCGACAACATTTTTCATGTATATGTTCTTATACACTAATGTGAATCATCCGCTTTTCTGTGTGAATAAGCCAACGCTGGATGTCTACTGCTCCCCCATGCTGACATGATGTTAGTAGTCAAAAGCCTGTCGACGTAGTTGAGTTGGCATTCATGTGGTGGATTTGTATCACATGAGTATATTTTAAATTTCTTGGGGTTCCTTTGCATCGGGAATGAGTTCCTTTTATTTAGGAGGCTGTTTAATATCGTGATTTACTTTCTTTCCAAAGGCCTTGGAGCGGATAAGGAAGAAGCACTTGGGGTGAGTTTTTGCATCACACGATGTTAGTTGCCAAATGATTTTGTCGACGTGTGTTTGCACTACGTGAGCTTCTCTTTTCAATACTGTTTTTGCTATTAGGAATGTCAGATGAAGAATATGCTACTAATTGCATATTACAGGAGCTTTTATGAAATCCAATAAGAAATTTTTCTTATGGATATGGTCGTCCATTCATTATCTATCCTTGGCAGGTCCCCATCTTCAAGTGTTTATAAGTTTCCCCCTGCAGTTACGTACATGCCCAAATATGAAATGGATTGAGTCCGACAAAACCCATCAAATTTTGGGACAAGCCTAGCTTTCTTATGATCGAACTCAGCTAGTTTTTCAGCCAATCGGTTATGCTAGCACAACTTGAGTCGCCGTACGAAGCGTGACCCAATGTGCCCAACCAGCTTCTTTAGACGATTATTTCGCTTGTATTGGTAGTCTAGTTAAACTAACCACACATTAAATAAAATGGAATATTTTTGCCAAAACAATCCCCAAAATTTCTATATAAATATAAAAAAAATCTCATCTAAACAAGTTATAACTTTCAACTTTCAATTCTCACATTCTTGTACTCAATACTCATTCCTAAAATTTTATCATTTGCTAATCTCTCTATCTTTTTCCATTTAATTTTAGTATTATAACAACTCTTTAACGGTTAAGGATTGCCATCATAGTCATAAGCACATCACAATTATGACACTAACTCTTGGTACAGAGCTAACATTTTAATTTTTTATTGTAAATTTTTTTTAAAGAAATAGTCTCAATGCAAAATTCAGGAAGTAATAATCAGATTGCATAGATACACCTCAGTAAAATTGAGTACACTGTACAAGCGTCAGCTTTTTTTAAACATAAAATCGAACCAATGTTAATAACTCTCACGCACTTATGGCAAAATCCTACCTTAATACTGGAGACGCACAAAGCTATGGATCACCGATAGTATGACGCCATAATATAGAGTGTGATCGCAGTTGTTAGGGTAACAAATGACTCCTGCAAATTAGAAGAATGACAAATCAATCATGTTATGCATACGAATGAGCAATCTTTCTTCCTTATAAATACAATAAACAAGTTTGACTTAAAACTATATGAAATTGCAGTTCAATCACAGAAACAATGTAGTCGAGGAAATACAACACCTGGTTGTTATAGATAAACAAAGGAATTGAACGGCCAAAAAACTCAATGAGGTTAAGAAGTCCAGTGTATCCCTGTAACAAAATGGTAGAATAAACCCAATGAAATGCATGAAACCAAGATGAAAAAGAGTGAATCTGCTAAAGAATCATTTCTCCCTTTTTGTCATACCAAGGATGACATGGCAATACATCCGAAAACCAATAGTAGGGAACGAAGTATCCGTTTTCCCATGCGCAGTCCCTTACCTTCATCCTCACCATATTCCTGCAGCCAAAAGTGCAACTATATGATTACAACTTTCAAGTAGGTTACAGGTTCCTTATTATTTCAAAAGAATTCCACCAAAATATAATTTCTTACTTTACATCAAAACAGAAAGAAAAAAGAAGTTAAAAGAATAAAGAATATACTTATGGAAATATGTTCTCCATTACTTTACCTTTGTTCTCCATTACCAAAATCCATTACTAAAGAAGCATTATGATTACTTTGAAGTTTACTTCCAAAAGGTGAATCTAAATATGACTCACATTTAGCGTGGGTGATACTGTAGGTTCAAACCCTTTCAACTTCTCAAATATTCTGTAGAAGAAAACAAAAGCTAGAAATTGCAATGGTTTCCATTCAGCATTCTGTTGGATCAGCGCCCAGATACTCTGCAAAAGAAATATAAAAAGAACCAATTTACTTTCTTTATGGTTCCTATAATATGAATCAAAAGATATCTATTGTCATCAGTTCAAAAGCATAATTATCTTCAAAGTACTAGAGAAGATAACATCTGATACATAAGAACAGAGATCATAACTCGTATTATTATCCATTCTCACAGAGATATTAGTTATCTAGGTGCAGAAACAGTGAATATATCATGCCTCACCAAACACCCCCACCATACTGTATAGGAGCAAAGATATTAAATCACATGATCCCTAGGACATATACCCATGATGAAATTGTGATAGTTGATGTGATTTTCTGAATAGATACATAATAGGTTTGGCATAATTCATGGAAAGCAAGCATCCAGGAACTGGGAAAATCATCTATGAGAATGCCATACTGTATGAGAAAGTTATTTTTTTAAGGAACTGAATACAAGAACCATATGTGAACCATCATAAAAATTTGAGGCTTTGTATGCATGGATTATGAAGTTTGTAAGGACGAACAAGTTTGTGAGAGGTTGTAGGATGAAAAATAATACAGTAGGGTCACAATATTAACTCTTGAAACCAGAAATTAATATTGGATGAGAGATGAAGATGACAGATAGGGATTGATTAAAGCTCTGACATCTACTTGAGAGAGAAGACACTGGAAATGGTAACAAGAGTACTAGTCCATTTTTTTCAATGTTGCAATTGAGAAGAAAAGGCTTTTCCAGAAATAAGTGAGATTAGAGTTCTATTCATTTACTCGGAGAGAAAAAAATTTGTAGGAGGCTAATTGTCGATCATTTTACTCCAAGAGAGTGAGATGTTAGGATCGACGAACTATTATATCTAATCTCATCTTAAATAATACACAAAATCCAAAAGGATGATGCCATCAATTTTTAACCAAACTACTCCTTTTAGAAACTACATTCTCACCTTTTTCTTTAAATTAAGATTATTCAACGGAAGGAAGGGTAAAATATAGCTGATATTGTGCTTTTATGATGGTGGAAGAAAGGATAAGTGAAGGTGGGCTCTACAATAGAGGGAGGAAGAAAATTAAGGTTTAATTGGGGAAGAACAGAAGCAAGAAAATTCGAAAGTATGATAACAGCGAGCATTGAAGAAGAAAATTATGGTTATGGCAATCTAGAGAGAGAGAGAGAGAGAGAGAGCAGAGGAAGAAAATGAGTTTATGTTGGTGTCAAAAGGGAAGATTAGTGTTTCAAGTCAAACTGATGTTCTGGAAATTCCCTTCTTTCTGCTTTTTTTTAACTGAACAGCTTGAGTGCAGCAAAATCTTACTAACATAAAAAATCAAAATGCATTGCCACCTTGTTCCAACCAAGCTCCCTCTATGAATATGGAAATGTTTCTACTCCTCCACCGAAGTGTAAATCACACCAAACCACATCAGGCTCAGCTATTTGACCCAATTTGTTACTGTTGCTTTCGCTTTCTAGAGTCCAAGCTGATATTGCAACTTATTTGAAACAAATTATATTACTATTGACAACACAGACATGAAGGGATCTAATATTTTATAAGAATTCTACTTTGATATTATAAAATATTAGGCACTTCAAAGAAGTTCCTTCTCGGTTTAGTAGCACTAAATCTTAAGGTCACCAACCAAGTAGTAACATGAAAGAGTCTCTTTAAAAAAATCAGAATATTTAAATTCAGGAGTTTGAGAGTATTCTTAATCTTACAAAGACTGCAGAGATAGCTATATTGATGCGCATATCCTTAACAGTAGATTTGGAGTACCTGCAAGCAGAAGCATCATAGATTAGATAAGCACAAAAGATGCATATCTGCATTATTCCCATTTTAAGAGAGACAGAAATGTGAATCATTTATAAGCAGAATAGCAACACAGTATACAAGTAGGCGAGTCATAGTACAATGTCATCAGACGATCATAATATATTACTAGTCCAGAGTGAATCTATATGACTATATATGACCACAAAATGATGAGATGTAATTCCATAGTGGTCCCACAGCCCATATCTATGCAGTCATGTCTGCTGAACCAACCTGTAAAATAACCAATAGTTTTTGAAACAAAAAAGGAAACAATGTTTATGAGATTGGTTTTCCTTCATTGAATCAGTAATACACCTCTCTGGAGAGTCTATTAAGTTAAGTGTGCTGAAACTATTTGTATTAAAAGTTATATATCCTTGATATCACAAAAGCAAAGAACCTGAAATTTCTATCAGATTGCTCTTCTATCATTGGAAATAGAAATACGGTCCTTGGAAAATGAAAAATTTTCTCAATCGACTAAGATCCTCATGAACCATATTAGAATAAAAACAAAGTGAATATACCATTTACTATGCATAATCTAAGAGAGTACCTTGGTCCCCATGGTACTATGGGCTGTTTATCAGCATACTTGATATCCTTTGACACCTGAATTAGGGAATAATGACAAAAGCAAAAAGTTTCAATGGATGACTAAAACAAGAACAAAACTGTATTGACAACAAGTATTCTCAAATATCATAATCAGCCTGAATTTTAAAAGAAATTAAAATGGAAAAAAAATTGTCGGTTCTGCCTTCATTAAATACATATATAAAATAGAAAGGAAATGAGTCAAAATGATCACACCTTTTTGTATAAGCAAAAACTTACATGTAAAAACAATTCGCCGGTATCATTAAGGCTCAATGAATGAGTACGGAAATAGACATGAAAAAGAAAAATCTCAAAATGCTCCAAATGTTACAAGTGCAAATTATGCACAGGTAATACTTTTTCATTCATTTTACATCCCTTTCCTTTTCTATCCCTACAAGACAAGTAAACACAAGGACAATCATTTTTTTCTCCTTTCCCTTCTCTTCACTTTTATATCATTCCACCAATCCAATGTCTTGGTTCATCTGTGATCTTCCCTCCCGTGTATACACAGCAAAAACTGTGAGAAAACAATTTATATGACTAAAACAGACATTAGAATGTCACTACACCTAAAAATGGCAAAATATAACAAAAATATACTTGTACGGTAAAACATTTGTATCATCTGAAAAAACGAAATTGCCAAATAAGCTCCCCCTAACTTATACAGCCCACAGATGTTATTTATCCTGTCATGTCCTTGAGTATTCTCATGCTATTTCCATGGTTATATGCTTGGTGATAAAATTTTATCAGGAATAGCATGGGTGTAAATATATAACCCTCAGAAATGCCAATCACAGTTAAAATACACAACAAGCCAAACTGTTCACAGTTAAAAGTACACAACAGAACAAGTGTTCAAAGGATATATTCAAAACATACTGTCAGTATATTGATTATAATTATTCCATTTAGTTACAGTATTGCAAACTAGAAAGATCACTTAAAGCAATGCTCAAATATCTTAACTATTGGGCCAATTCTGCACAATGAAAAATGAAGAAAATAAGTTGTCAAAGAGTGTTAACCTTAAATGATCCAAATGTCAAACCTTGCTTCCTGTTCTGTAATTGTGACATCATGATCTTATCGTATGCTTTTTCTAACTGATACAACAATTAACCAAGCATTATCATATAAGATCAATAAAAAAAAAAGAGCTAAGCAAATAAATGCAAGCAACAAACACAGGATATAGCTACAAAAACAGACCCAGTGGGCATAAAACTCTTACAACTATTGTCAAAGTAACTAGTAATAACCTGCCTTGGCAACATATGCTTCGTCTCCCTTTTTCTCAGCATCCTTGCGCTTTCTTGTATATGCCACCTTTATGGTATCAAATCCTTCTATTGAACTAACACCAATAACCTACAACAGAATACAAGCCAAAGGAAAAAAAAAACAATAAAACAAATAATTTCATTAAAGAAAACAATGATGGAAAAGGATATATGCTACCTCATATGGGTTTTCATCACTGCTCCCATATGGACTCCCTGCAGTCGATGAAGCCATACACACTACTAATTTACTCATTGGCTTCCTAAAGAACCTGCCCCATTGACAGAAAACGAAATGGTGGATCACTACAATAAGAACACAAGTCCTATCTCAGGGAGAATTTAAACTGAAAGGTGGAAGAAGAAAGGAGAGATCAGAGAGTTGACCTCCAAATGTCGAAAACTATTATTTCACTAATTTGCTTGACACAAAACAGACCGATTATTCCTATACATCCAAGAGATTGCCTTCTCCACAATAAAACAACTAAATCCAGATTTTAAAAAAAGGTTTATTTAGTGATAGGAATTAAATTAATTTAGGTAAAAAAATTCAATTGAAACTCTAATTGAAGGGGATTTAAATTAATTCTTTTCTTATCTTACTTTCTCAGTGCCTGTTGAAACAACCTAGTATACAAGATTAACTAACAATAAATTTATGAGTTTTTTC
This sequence comes from Kaempferia rotunda, assembly GCA_037177415.1. Classification (NCBI taxonomy): domain Eukaryota; kingdom Viridiplantae; phylum Streptophyta; class Magnoliopsida; order Zingiberales; family Zingiberaceae; genus Kaempferia; species Kaempferia rotunda. The sequence goes on along the minus strand of JBAMIB010000066.1, from coordinate 1,818,830 downwards.
CATTCTATTANNNGTAGCTGGCATAGGATTCTTGTTGTTGCAGACCACTAGACATCGCTGAGTCTCTATCCAACAGACGCAGTCGAGTCTCTATCCAACAGACGCGATCGCCCTGGCAATCTCTTTGAAACATTGATGAGAGAAGAATGACTTGATCAAGTCTTCTTTAAGAAGATGTGGGAGATCGAGACTTGCTTTAATACAAGTGAGTCGAAGATTATATCTCACATCAAATCTTCACATTGTAGCAATGGTCAGGGTGTCGGGAGTTCATTTAAGATCATTAGTTAGTAGGATAATCACTTGTGTTAACTCTTCATCATTTAAATACAGTATAGACGAGAATACCATCTACAAATTTCTCCCATGATAGATCCCCATGATGTGGTGAACAAATTCTATTGATGTTCATAAAGGTTTGAGATCATAGGTTGCGATGGAAGCATAAAAACATTAAACTCTTAAATCCACTTGGCAAGGTTTCTGTTTTTCCAAAGAGGGAATTCCAATTCCGGCTACATCCAAGGAAAGATGTTGTCCCGATCTTCCTGACGGATTCTTCTATTGTTTTTGTTGGAAATGTTATAACCCATAAACTATCATCCCTTGCTTTGATGTGTTATTCATTTGAGTGCTTGAGTTTGAGTTGTTGGTTGTTTGGGACTTCTACAAATGCTAGGATGGTTATTGCTAAGAAGTTTTAAGTTCCTCAATTTCGGTTTCAAACAACTGCCCACCTTTGATCTAGATTAAACCCATTGTGATCGAGTTGGAATCGACTTTTTTTATGAAGTTGAATTAGAATCATTCTCAAATTCTTTCTTTGAATGGTAATTTTTTCTTAAAGTGTGTTATCATATACAGGTGGTCGAGAAATCATGACATACAGTGTTGACCATCGTAGTCCAATAGTAGCAATGGACGTAGTCTAGCAATGATGGTAGTGGAGAAGCAACATGTCTTGACATGAAAGGCAACTTTAGAGGATCATACAAGGCCAAAAAGTGGTAAGGTGACACAAAAAAACGACAAATTGCTGAACTACGTAGTTTAAGTTTTATATTACCCAAATCGTGTCGGCAACTTTGAAATACCCAAATGTACCCGATACCGATTTGGACCCTCCGCTCTTTCGCTTTCGCTCGCTAAATCGATTGTTACACAATCGATTAGGTAACAATAACTTTAATTGATTGCTACACTGTAACAATCAATTAAAGAACTTTAAAAAAACGATTAACACGAATTGGATTTTTCGAACACATTCATCAGGGATGACAATGGGTCAGATTTTGGTCGGATTTCATATCCTCCGTAGCCATCCCCATCTATTATATCCATCCCATACCCATCACCATAACCATCGGTTATTTAACTCTCATCCCCATCCCCATCCCCATACCTGTCTTATCATCCTATTACTACCCACAATTCTATTTTAAAAAAAAATTAAAAAAAAACCTTGACAGCCCTAAACATGGTTACTCCCTTTCATCCAAAACAAAAGCAAGGTTGGAGCATTGACAAGCTGAGATGCAAGGACAAAAGGCGAATTGAGAACTTTGAAGAGTCTTTGTTGCTCCTCCTTTTCATAATAAAACAAAAACAAAACAAAAAACAAGGCTGATTGGAAGATAAAGTGACGGGTTGAAGTCTTTTGGGTCGCTTGAACTATTTAATCCCCACCTCCACAGCGTCTTCGCTTCATCTTCAATGACTCGAACCGCAGGAAAGGAGGAGAGATTTGATAGAGTGAGGAAGAGGGAGTGGGAAATCTTGTGCTCGTCTACTCTTCCTCGTCTAGGTAAGGATTTCTCGTCGAAAAGAAGATGAAATACATGTTGGTCACCGGGTGGTGGGTAAAGAGGAGAACTAAGTTTTTTCTTTACCAATAAAAAACAAGGATATATATATATAGGGTATGAGTAAGATTTTACCACATTCGTCTCCATACTCGAAAACACTATAATCGGGTCTAAAAATTTCCTTCATACCCTCCTCCATTCTAGATAGATATTGAATTCGGAGGAAATTGTCATCCTTAACATTTGTGTTCAAAAAATTATTGCTCTCTGGTTCCATATCATTCTGAGTTATCTAGGTCCATTAGCAAATTTCAGCCAAAATTGATAGACCTAGCGAACTCGGAATGACATGGAACTAGGTCTTATGTGTTCATCTAGTTTTCTTAATTATATTTATGCCCTCAACATCATTTTCATACGTCATATTGAGAGCAAAAATTTTTAAAATACAAATCAGACTTTTTTGACAAAGTTCTATGACAATGACCTTGTTTCATGTCATTGTGAGCTCTAAATCTCCAATTTCAATCAAAAGTGACTAATGGACTTAGAGAGCTAAGAATGAAATGAAACAAGATCTTATGTGCTCGTCTAGTTCTCCTGATTAAAAAATTATAATTGAAAGTGGTTGATAGACCTAGAGACTTCAGAATGACATTGAATAAGATCCTCAATTCGATACATCGTATTGAGAACAACGTGTTTTTGATCATAGAAGACTTTTTAATCATTTTTTTATAAAAACAGAATTTAATTGATTGCCAAAGTATAACAATCGATTAAAATTACTGTTCATGATCAATGAACTTTACCGAATATTTGCTACACTGTAGCAATTGGTTAAAAAATTTGTTTTGTGTTTAAAAAATTGTAGCTCTCAATATGACGTATTGAAATAATTTTGAGAGCATGAATAAAGCCAGAATAACTAGACGAACACATAGAACTTGATTCCATGTCATTCTGAGCTCTCTAGGTCCATCAGCCAATTTTAATCGATCCCGACTGATGGACCTAGAAAGCTCGAAATGACAAGGAACAAGGTCTAATGTATTTATCTAGTTCTCCTGATTAAATTCATGCCCGCAAACATCAATTTGATACACCGTATTGAGAACAATGAATTTTTTATCATAGAAGGCATTTTAATCATTTTTTTAGTTTTTAATCGATTGATACACTTTAGCAATTGATTAAAGTTATTTTTAATGGTCATGAAACTTTACATAATAGATTGTTACGTTGCAGCAATCGATTAAGCATGTGAAAGTGAACGATCGGATAGGCAAAATCGGTATCGGGTACGCGATTTGGGTATTTTCAAAATTGCCTACGCGATTTGGGTAATATGAAACTTAAGCTATGTGGTTTGGTAATTTGCCAGAATAAAAATGGAGATAGCTGTAGGATCCATAGGCGGCGATGACCTTGGAGAGGTTGTGGCATAGAAGAAAAGCAGCAACAAAGACAATCAGTAGTTAGTAGGAACTAAAGTCTTAGCTGAACAAGAACCCCAAAAAATTACCAAAAAATGTATGAGAAAATAGGAGGACCACTTTGAAGGCTTCAACCTTAATTTGCTCAATGCAAAAGAGACCCAGAGCCCAATTAATAGAAGGCATCCAAGATAGTTTTTCGTCTGAAGCAAAATGGCTTATTTTAAAGCAGATTCTAGAGAAAATAAAGAGGATAGCTTATTCTAGCAAAAAAATGGAAAACCAATTCTCCATTTAATGGGTAATTCAAGGGATCATTGGATTAATCTTCCCTTTATATCTGTATCATACCGCTACAGAATTCAAAAACTGGATTTCCAATAAGAAACATAGACAACGTTATCCAAAAAGTTAAATCGTCCAAGCATAACAACGACGACCAAGAACCGCAGGGCGGTGATGTGGAACATCAAGTACGTAGAAATAACCGCAATCAAGAAGAAAAGTTGGAACTTGCAAAGGTTCGCCTCCATCCAGCTTACCTGATGAAGGGGGAAACTATTGGAGCCGCCGAAACCACGGTGGCACTCCTGTGGCAGGTATGGCGAAACGTAGAGCATCGCAGGGCGGTCGCCGTGGCCATATGCAAGACGACGGAGCGGAGGCTAGGGTTTTGCGATTCCTGGGGTGGGAAGTTGGAAGGAGCGAGTAGGTAAATGAGTTCAATGTAATATATAATTTATTAAAATATCCCTAATATTTCATTCAATCGTATACCAATCATACTCTTACAAAATTTTAGGACTGATTGTGTTCCTTATTATTATTATTATTATTTTTAAGTATCTCAAATATATTCTTTCAATTAACTTTGTTATTTATAATTAACAGAAGAAGCATATCCTTCGCTGTGAGTTTGTAATCTAAATTAAAAAGTTAATCCCCATACGTAAGTTATCTATGTGAGTCATAATTCTCAAATGCCTTCTTATTCTTGATTATTTTTATGTCAATTCTATTTTATTCCATCAAACTTACGATGATAATTAATCCGTTTGGCTTTCTTTTCCTTCATGTAAGATTAATTTTTTT
>JBAMIB010000066.1:1769884-1787158 GCA_037177415.1 Kaempferia rotunda | reverse complement strand
ATAACTTCACTATAACAAAATCTGATGCAAGACATTACAACAACAAAAGATGACTTTGGGAGTTGATATACACTGGGGATTATGGGTATGAGAAATTTTCACATGACAGATGAATCCTAGACACTATACCGTTTTCAAGGAATGATAAAAAGAATCACATTCCAAAGATATAATGAATTTCCGAAAAGTAGGCATATCTTATGGAATGACCATTCTTGCATTTGGTTGCAAAATGAACCTTTAATATTCATTAAGCCAAAGTTGTCACTACCTGTTAATCCTCCAACGTTGTTCTTTTATCAATCCTTGAAAACTTATCCTGATTAACTAGGTTTGTGGTTATTCTTTTAAGTCTAAAACCAACTAAAATTTTATAGATTTTTATTTCACATCTTATTCTCCTATCAATCACCATTTTCCAAGATCTCACAATATAACAAATCTTTCCTAGAGGAAAGATTCATGGGGAATCTGGGAATCTTATTAATTCTTATTTTTATTTAATAACATAGTTTCCAAATTAGACCTTGATCTCCTAAACTCTTTCAAGCTGCAACACTGATGCATTAGGTTTTACACACTATACTGAAGTCTAATTTCCTATCAATAACAGAAACATTTTTCAACTTTAAAGTCAAGTATTTTTAACTGCTATAGCAATGGTAAAAAAGCAGTAGTGTTGTGACATATGTACTTCCAAAAGCTTTGACACAACACTATCATCGAAATAAGTAGAAATTGTTTGGGATACCTGTGCACATCACTCTGCCTTCCCCACGACAAGCGAGGCACTTTGTATGGCTTACAAATTTGGTATTGTTAAATGGTTTACCCCTACCAATAAGCCTTGATGGTTCTTCCCATCTGTTCTCCCCAAGAAGAAACACTCTTCGCTCAGAAACTTTAAGTTGTGCACCACCATCTTTTGTTACTGCTTTCTGCTGAATATCTGTGGTTTCTGCTATAGAAGCCACTACTGCTCCATTTGCACCATCCTTCAGAAGTACGATCTCAATAATCATAACTTAAATTAAATCAACATTTAAAGTGCAAATTAAAATCTAAGTCATGATGGGAATGAATAATTGCCCCCATAAAATTGCACGAGACAAATTAAAGTATATTCACTAGATATTACTTGTACCATATAATATACAGTCTAGAACTAAAAATACATACTGCATTGAACTTGGAAGCAGCATCTCGTGTACTCTTCTCCATGAATAACCATTCCAGAAGATCTGCTGTCATAATTCCATCTTCAGGTGCTCCTACAGTGGCCTGCATCAAAACATTACCTAGATATAAAAGAAACATTCTCTGAAATGTTAAGTAGCTTATCAGAAATTTCTGTGCATATAAAATTTGACAGATATCAATAATTTTTTTTTTTAAAAACTCAACATATGTTTTTTACTACTACAGATGGTTACCTGCCAAGTTCTCACAGCACTTTCTGTTCCACTTGAGAAGGACGAATATTCCATATCTTCTTCGCCTGAATAAAAACCCAATCTTTGCAATGCTTCCTGCTCAATCATGGTTATACAAGTAAATTATCTTGCAATATTTAATTGTTTGCCATGGTAGCAAATATGCTAAGTAAATTATCTTGCTAATTTAAACTTATCATGGAGGTAGGCATTCCACATGCACAGGAATAACATGAGATAAGCACTGATATTGCTATATATGAAAGGATGTTTGATAAATTGGTCTGTGAGTTCATTCCTTCCAAACATGATCTTATATGGATAGACAAATTACTAAGGCAAGGATTCCAGGAACAACATAATAACTATGCAAGACATGATGAATTTCATGTCTGGCCTGAGTTAAAGAATAGAAGCTGAACAAATAAACTAATTAGATCTCCATAAGAAGCTTGATCCGATCTTGTATAGTAGACTAAACACAAAGATCTGTTGTAGTAGACATGAATGGTCTGTTTACTCATAAGGGATGGAAAGATATAAAGATGAATGTGGATAGCTGAATGGTAAACAGGTAGATGAATATTATCTAATTTATCTTCCACTTGTTTCCTTTTTGGATAGATAAGTAAAAGGAATCATTCATTTTGCTTCCGTGCTTAAATGAGCATGAACTCAGTCACCTCCTGACTCAACTAACTTGTTTGATGCACAGCTCACACCACCTAACAAGCCTAAATAGGTTGGCACATTCAATTTGACTAACTCAACTGGTATGCATTGTTCCATGAGTCAAGGGAAGCAATTTTGGTGAGGGAGAGTAATTTGATTTCCAGCCGATTTGAATTTGGAACCAAAATGGTGGATGAGAGATCTTTCATTCATATGGTTTTCCATCCTCTCTAAGATATGTATGCAAGAAAGTCAAGGCACATAGTGATATTTACCCATGTTGATATAGTAACAGCATATTCAACAATAGAAATGATATATTTTAGTAGTTTTGACCAATACTACTGATTAACACTTGAAACCATGGACTATCCATTTTACTAGTACTTTTTAAAGATGACTGCACAAATTGAAGGGAAAAGGTGGCATAGCTAGGTATCCATCCAAAAGTTCACTTGGATAGAACACTGGAAAAATAGTAAACATAAAGCTGGGTCAAATCCTTAATAAGAACTTAATTTGAGCGCTTACATTAAACAGGAAATTATCAGACTTACCGTGAGGTGCAACCACAGACAAGGTGAAACCAAACACGTAACAACGATTGATAACCTCCACACATCAAAAAGTCACAAAAGACCCAATTGTTTTCATGAAAATATGAAAAGTAATGTCAGAATTCACAAGGGTGATCGTCAGTCAGGACAATTGCAAGAACTTGAGTTGTGTTTACACAAGAATCTAATTTTTGATGTAGTGATGTCAGCTTAGATTTAAGATTCTAAAAATGCGCAACCAGAAGATTGGGTAGGATAAGACCTGCAAGCGGTTAGGAGGACTGTGCTCTACTCAGGTTCAAAATATAATAAACCATGAATCCATGATCTCATCGTATAAAAGAAGAAATATCTCATGAAAACCATATGAGAAAGAAGCTGAGCTATCAGCAAATGCTTGTCCACCAATCAGAAAAGAGAGAGTGGTGATGACCTGCATCAATCGAACATCGTTTCCCTCTGAGCCTCTCCTAAGCGCCTGCCGTCCAAGCGATTTCTTCTTCTTCTCCTCTACCACCATCTCTCTCTTCTCCACAGCGGACTCCGAGACCCTAACTTCTTCGACGATCAATTCCTGGACCTCGGTCTCCTCCACCAGCGCCGACCGAGGAAGGTTCCCCACCGGGAGATCCTTGCTCTCCGCGGCCGCCACGATCACGGCATCGAGACTCGACCGGTCTCGCTCCAGCGCCTCGATCCGGTGGCGGAGGGCCGCGATCTCTCGAAGGAGGGAATCGCGCTCGGACACCCACCTAGACTCCTCCCGAAGCCACCTCTGCTCCTCGCGCAGCCATCTCTGCTCCTCGCGCAACCAACGCTGTTCCTCCCGCTCCCAGGAGGAGGAAGTGGAAGGGGAGACGGAAGCAGAGAAGGGATTTCTCAGTGAGGGGACACTGGAAGGGTTCTTGCGTGGCTGTCGTGGGAAAGAGAAGCTGGAGTTGGTCGGCGGCCGGTGGAGTCCAGGGAGGAGAGAAGCAGCCATCGGGGTTGCGTTGGGTTGGGATGGGGCGGAGATAGCGGCGGGGAAAATGGTTGGGATATATTTTTTTTTCTTCTTCCGGCGAGCAATCGGATTACGGATTGAGATAGGTAGAGCCGTGGGGATGCGCTTCTACTAGATCCGACCCGTTATTTCAAAAGCTAAACAGCCTGTTCAATATTTGAATTGGCACCTGCACTTCTTTTTATTGGAGCGATCCGACCCGTTTCTTCCGAAAGCTCCATTATCCACAAATGGATTAAGCACATCCCCTTGCTGTCCCTCGCTCGAGATTCAAGAATCTAGATTGAGCAATGGCGACCGTGGCCTGGCCCTCCGCCCGCACCGCCGCCTTCCTCCCTCCTCGCTCCTTTTCCCACCCTTTCTACTCCACCTCCGTCCCGAAGATGCCTCGCCGTCAGTTCCTCGGCGCCGCGTTCGACCTCCGCCTTTCCTCCTTCCGCCCTGTCAACACCCGCTCCTCCTCCGTCCGGATGTCCTGGGATGGTCCCCTTTCCTCCGTCCGCCTCATTATCCAAGGGAAAAACATCTCCGTGCGTATTCCCCCTCTTTCTAGATTCTTTCCGCTGCTGGATTTCGTAGGTCTTGATTTTAGTAATATTTGATTGCTCTTCGCCAGTTGACAGATGCACTGAAGAAGCACGTAGAGGATAAGGTAGGGAAGGCTGTGCAGAAGCACAGCTACCTCGCCCGAGAGGTCGACGTCCGGCTCTCCGTTCGCGGCGGGGAGTTCGGACGAGGCCCCAAGCTTTGCCGATGTGAGGTATGTGCTTCAAATTACCCCATGTCGTCACTTGTTTTTTGTATCCTTGAATTGGTTGGTATGTTCAAAAGGTTTCAGTTTTTTCCCTTTTGGTTTAGGTTACTTTGTTCAGCAAGAAGCATGGGGTGATTCGGGCGGAGGAGGAAGCAGAGACAACGTACGGGAGCATCGATTTGGTCTCCTCTGTTCTGCAGAGGAAACTGAGGAAGATCAAGGAGAAAGATACTGACCATGGCCGCCACATGAAGGGGTTCAATCGCCTAAAAGTTCGGGATACAGGATTGGACATAGTTGAAAGCTCTGATGAGGAGGAACAAGATATAGTGGAGTCTTCACCTGCAGAAGAAGACGTAGAACAACTGGGCAAGGTTACATTTTTGCCGTCCTTTAGTATTTTACTAATGCCTTTCTCATATCACAATGGAATTTGCATTCCTCTGAAAAGGTAGTTGTATATTTATTTTATTCTTGTTTTTAGCAAGTCTAGTTCTGTAGGAAATTATGCAAATTTTCTAATATTTCTGTTGATAATTTTATCATTATGTGTTATGAGAGTGATTACATTCATTCAGTAACTACAATATAACAGCCGAGTATAATTTGATTACAATAGTAGTGCGCTTTCAATCGGTGAGAAGTGCTTGGATCCCATATTATTCATGGTGTTTTTCTTATGGTTGCTGAATATGAGTGTTTCCATATTGCTGACTCTAGCTGTGATCAGTAGGTTTTAGATATACTTTGGGTTTTGGTTGTTTCAGTTCTTACTGTACACGCTATAATGATATAATATCTAATTGACTGAGCTAATGTCCACCTTAATCCTTTTTCAGACAAAGTAGTGTTCTATTCTAAGTTTTGGTCACCTTCGGCAATGAGATTTTTATGTTAGTTTGCTTGCGTGTGCTCATTGTTAGATTCCTTACTTACCAAATAACTTAAGGAATCTGTTCTGCTGATCATACACTCCATTTTCCTTTCATGTGGTGCTTTAGTTTTGTATAAATTGACAGAATGAGTTTTCCTGAATCAAATCATATCAAAACATCTAAACAAGCTGATACCTTTTCTTGAATTTGCATGACATTAGCCTTGTTTTAATCATATGAGAAAGGCCCATCTCTTTATGCTGATGAAGGTCCAAACTTGTCTTCAACTATCTATCAGTTGCTGTCTATTATTAAGCCTGGTTGCTACTTGCTATTATAATCCTTTATTTGGAACCACCTAAATTATCACAAAATCATTCCTTGAATTCCTCCTACAAAGTCTACAAACATCCCTTGGTGGTTCTTGGTAGTTGTTGACTGCCACCAGAGCTCCATAAATCAAATGGGCAAAAAGTTCACGCATAATGGTGAAACAATGATGTTTCTTCCGGCCCATTTAGCATATCTTAGCGAACATTTCCTCCCTTTTCTTGCCTCTCCATCTTTTAGCTAACAACTCTTCAGCTTCTGCTCAGAACGAATAACTGTACTCATACCTAACATTTTTGGCTTCATGGCTTACCAAATTTTTTGTAGTGCAATCAGTAAAATGTGAACAATTTTAGTGGGTTACGATGATAGTTCCTCCAAAGAATTCATTTTTGTTAGCTGTATTCTCTTCTAGTAGAAGTCTCAAACTCATACAGGATATCAGAACTTATGAAACAGAAAATAACTACTCCATTTCTGTATCACGAGGCCTGCTTTAATTGCCGGGTAAATGCTTTTACTCGGAATGTGGATATTGTACAATAGCTCTTCGATCCATTTCTAATTTGCCCACTTAAAAATAAAAGGCACAATCACATAAATGGTTTGGGTGAGCAGTAAAAGTCTAGAATAAAACGGGGAGCCTGTATGTTCGAAGATTGTTCTGATCATCTGATGTATTTCTGGATAAATTTTTGGCACAGAAAATCTATTTTTTTGCAGACTGAGAAGTAATGAAGATAAGTGTTGTCTTTTCGTCGTTTACCTATTCTTTAGATAATATCTGAAGGTAAAACTATTATAATGTCAAATCATGAGTGGATTAGGAGCTAAACTAACAATAGCTTCTAATTCTGCACTATCTCATGATTTATCAATTGCAGAAAACATTCTGCCTGTTGCATCCATTTCTTGACAGTCACTCTTTTGCTCCATTTTCAGATTGTGCGCACAAAGTATTTTGACATGCCGCCGCTGTCGGTCGAGGAAGCAAAGGAGCAGCTCGAGAATCTGGATCACAGTTTTTATGCTTTCAGGAACGAGGAAACTGGTACTTTTCTACTAGTCTTGTATGAGTGACTTGACTTTTTCCTGCTGCAAGACATCTAACTGATTGCTCTTGTTCAGGTGAAATAAACATCTTGTACAAGAGAAAAGAGGGCGGATATGGCCTGATAATTCCGAAAGATGAACAAGTGCCAAATGCCGCTTCAGCTCGGATATGGCCTGATAATTCCGAAAGATGAACAAGTGCCAAATGCCGCTTCAGCTTCTGAACGTTCCATAGAAACTGTTATCGCAGAGCAAGCGAGTGGATGATGCAGGAAGCTGCACCTTATTGGCAATTCACCACTTGCTTTTTGAGCTAGATTACAGGAGATTCTGGTGGTTGGAGAAGTATCTCTTCTCCTATGATGTGCGAGGCGCACATGATCTGTTTGCTTATACTGACAAACTGGGATTTTAAGCTTGTAATTTTTTTATCTAATATGTTCTCGCTAAAATGTTTGGACTCGGGGAGAGATATCAATCCAATCATTGGCTTTGATGTTAATAGACTATTCGGTGTAACCTTCTTGAGATGGTTTCTTAAATCTAGTGTATTTTTATTTTTTTTATTATTTTTTAAAAATCTACTCAGCAGCCAAATGGCTAATTAAATCTTAAATCTAGATCGATTTGTAACCGATTCATATCTGATTGATTGAAAAATATATCCTTAAAAAATAAATGAATTTCTTATCGCAATTTAGAAATTAGCATATATTATAAATATTATAATATAAATTGTTTGGTACAAATCACGATCCGATAATTTTAGTATAGTTCAATTTGATCTATTTGGTTTAGACTCCTCCATTCCATGTGGACCAAATGAACATATCCATAATTTTATTAAGGGCAACTATTTTATTCTTGCTCTATTTATTTATATTCCAAGAATTATTTCCCAAAAGTTTGTTGGATCAGCTGGTGAACACGGAAATCGTCTCCAAGATACATCAAGTTTTCTTATGATAATAGTATTGGAATGAATTGAGTAGAAGAGAATATGAGGGATGTCTCCTTTCGAAATCAATGGCTCAGATTGGACGAATGAAAAAACCTTTAAATCTTTTAAATTGGATAAACAAGATCTGTTCATCTTGATACAACTGATTTAATTTTCTGATTCTTATTAAATTTCCAACAAAGTTTTGATTAAAAGGGGGAAAAAGGCATAAGTTTACTCGATATTGTAAAGATAAACAGGAAATGTGAATCTATTATTATACTATGAAAAAGAAGCCTTAATCCTCATGTGATGACTGTAGGCTTGTCTCTGCCGGTGAATTCTTCCAATTTGGAAATCGACAATGCCAAATCTAAGAAAAGAAATAAACCATCAGTAAGTGTTCTCCATTATGGTAAAAGACGATCGCGGAGCTCATTTCCAATGATTATGAGTTCACTAACCTATCAAAGGCTTCAAGGCTGTCTGTGCATCGACATCATGCTTCGCTGCATCACGCTCGAATTGTTCGATATAAATGCGAATTGTAGCACCCGCAGATCCAGTGCCCTGCAAAAGTGACATTGTGCATTGATGCACTAGGAATCAAGTTCATTCAAATGAGAAACAAGAATTAACAATGGCAACGAGTCATTACTGATAGTCTATATATGATCCTGGATCCATCCGTGAAAACAAATCGAAGTCCTTGTTTAGATGCCACACTGCCATCCACCTGGTTCAGGAACCATAAAAGTATTGATTAAACAAATTCTCTTTAGCTTTTTGCCGATGAAGATGCCTAAATGTTGCTGAGGAATATAAAGAAGTAACCCAAGCTTACGACATACAGGATCAGTGTAACTGAAATCATCAGCAAAATCGAGGGTGTAATTTCCTGAAATAGGAGTAACAGGAATATCAAACAGGGTGAAATCAATAAAATAATCCAAACCTATTCAGTTTATAAATGCGTACCATATTTTGCGCCATGCTTGGTTTTAGAAATGATATCTCTAAGGTATTCCATCATTTTATTGGCTCCACTAGATTCACATTCCTGATAAAAGCAGGGTTAGGTCCAGACCATTATATTTGATGGAGATGACATTTACTAGACTTTTAACCTCATAATCATATCTAGAGAAGAAGTTTCTGCCATAAGTAGCCCAATGCTCTTTTGCAATGTCTGCAACCGAAACCAACTTTTCCCCAACTTTTTTGTCCTTGTTCTGGTAGGCGATGATGGAAAGCCAAGCGAGCACAGCCCTGAAAGGTAAATATGTTAAACAAAAATGAAGCAAATGCTCAAACTCATATGTAAACTTTCAAGTACTAGTGACAAAACCAAAAGCAACTTCCAAATAAGAGACAACATTTAAAATAAACATCAAGTGCATATAGCAAAGCTTACCATATCCCATCTTTCTCCCTGATCTGATCAGAACCTGTTCCAAAACTTTCTTCCCCACATATAGATAACCTCCCTGCGTCCATAAGATTCCCAAAGAATTTCCATCCAGTAGGAACCTATATGCCGAAAGAGCAATAAAAAACAAATGGAGAAGAACTCAAACATATGCTTATGGGGCATCGCAGGAATACAAATGCAGAGAGAACTTATGATGCTCCTCAAGAGGCATGCTTCTTTTACATGCAAACACAATGTTCAAGAATCAAGATGTTAATGATCTAAAGAGTTTCAAGTACCTCGAAGAAAGGAAGATTCAGTTTTGACGCGACGCGATCAAGAGCTCCACTTGTAGGCATAGACCTAGCAAGTCCCTAAACAACGATATATGATAGTTTTTTTAATCGTAAGATAGTAGTTACAAACTACTTTCTCCAAGAACACATATTTTACCTTAGGACCATCTTTGAAGTAGGGGATGGCTGCCTGAGCATTAGCTGCAATAATAGCAACAGAATCCGAAGGCGTGATGAAAAAGCCTCTTCCAAGTATCATATTTCGATCACCATCACCTGTTAGCAATAAAACATCTTTAGAAGCAAGTAGCCTGTTATAATGCATACCTATTCACATTTACAGAAATCACCGTCATAGGAACCCGTAAAAATTCGTATGGATAAAAACTAATCATGATCCTCAGTGGCCCACTTAATAAGAGGTAAATTAAACTACCTAGCTCTGGAGGTTCATTTAGTGGAGTTCCAATTCCTATAAGTAAATTAAACACTCTCAGTTAAATGTACAGTTTTTTCTCCAATTCAGGAAAGTACATCTCAGGAAGTAATGAAACAATCATTGAAATTATGTTGGCATTTTGGAAGAAGGGGTAAAATCAGAGGACAAAAAATAGAAAATTTCTCTTTCTCAATAATGAAATGGAATCACCATCTCCAAACAGTGAGAAGACAACCTAATGAGTCCATTTATCTGTATGTTTATTTTTAAAGATGTATCATCTGACCATCTTATCATTAGGTCATTTGTCTTCTTGTGAAGTTATATGTTACCCTAAATTTGAAAAATAAAGATAAAAAAATATACCATCACTTGCTGCTCCGAAATCTGGTGCATCCTTTGCGTACATGATGTTAACCAGATCTTTAGCATATCTGTTCCAAATTAGATGAGAATATGAAAATTCTAATGGTACAAACAAACAAGAAATCTAAGTTCTCTTACGTAAGATTAGGATCTGGATGCCCATGTCCAAAATCTTCCAAAGGAACTCCATTTGAAATGGAGTCCTGCACAACAACAATAGTCAGGGTCATAATGAAAATCACGGTTTACTCATATATCATGCAAAAATCAATTTCCAAACCAGACTAGCTCCCAGGCGATCCACAAATATAGGTTTGGCATAAGCACCAGTCACCGCATGCATTGCATCAAAACTGAACCTGAAGGAAGTGGTTGAATAATTTAAAAACAAAGCTGGCATAAAGAAAGTTTTTTTCACGAAGCCATGTAGCATAAATGAGAACCATGTTTTCTGAAAAGAACAGTCAAAGAAGAATAACCTTCAATAGTTTGATTATATAATTTCAATCAAAGCCTATTTATTATATAATTTCAATACCTGCAGCCACAATGAATTAGATTAATAGACCTTAGAACATACAATAATTTAAATACCAGAAATTTTCATATCTTTTAAGTTTAAGATTGTATTGAGAAGCAAACTTTAATCTACCTTCTTAGTATCATTAATAGCTTATCTTTGTTTTTCTCTTTTTTTTAGGAGATGTTATGCAGAGATCAAGAGCCTAATTAAGACATAATTTTACTAGTTTAGAACTTTAGATCATTCAAACATTAGTTGTTTATATCATCCAGGCAAACATCATTAAAAAAATTAGATTAGATTGGCTTTCACCTTTGCTTGCCTATTTGTTACAGCAACATGGTTATGTGGCTAAGTGGATTAGTGCAAGCATTGACAAACAAACCAATTTTAAGAAGTTAATGGCCAATTAATAAGAATTTGAAAAAAAAAAAAAAAAAAAAAAAAAACTAAGTTTTTCCCTTATCTTTAACTGCAGAATTCAAAACAAATCAGAGTGAACTAGTATTTTTTAGTTGTGCAGTTGAACATTTATTCATGGTAGCCCTTAAAAGGACCCTGTTATAAATCAATGGTACTTTTGTTTGTGCATTTGGGCCTTTCACTCATGGTCGACCCTAACTAGGACCATGACAGTCACAACCTGAAAGGTAACCAAATTATAGACAAAACTTATTACTTCTCTACACTTAATTGGTAATTCCAATGTCATGCAAGCTTACAACATCTTCTCAGGCCTAGAAAAAAACTGTTATCTCCCTACACTTATTTGCCAATTTCAATGTAATGCAAATACAACATCGACTCAGGCTTAAATTCTAGACCAAACTGTTTATGTACTTAATTGCCAATTAAGTTTCATGCAAGCTTACAATATCTATGTACTTAATTGCCAATTAAGTTTCATACAAGCTTACAGTATCTACTGACACACAACACAATAGGGAGCTAGCAATGTAAGCAACCATAATAGGGTGGCTCTTCCAACGTATTAACAACAATGAGCTCAAGTAGTCAGGATCGTGATCTTCTAAAAGCCAATATGGAATAAAAGATAATAAAGGGTGACATTATGACAAAAAAAATTACCCATGCAGTAACAGATTGCAGCTGTTAAATCATTGAAAATAAATAAACACATTGAGATAATTGACTGAAAAAAATAAATATAGGATAGAAATTTGGAAATGCAAGAACATATTTGATTTGGCAAAAAATGATGTACCACATACGTCTCAAGTCAAGAAAGTCATAGTGATAGTGAGATATGAGCAAAGTGCTTCCTTATGTAAATAGTAAACTTATAGTTCACTTTAATGTTAACTGAAACCACCCATCATATTGAAAAAAAACCTTAAACAATGTTCTGAACTATTAGGATTTATATGAATATATAAATCATGCACCCAAAATCAGCCAGTGAAAGATCTTATCACCCATCATGTTGTGAAAACCCTTAAACATCATTTTAAACCATCAGGATTTTGTATGGACATATAAATCATGTACCTGAAATCAGCCCGTGAAATAAGATCTTTGATAAGCTGAAAATCAAAGACTTCCTACAAAAACGGGAGCGGGAGCAAGATGTTACATAACTTCTCGGCACTAAAATGTCAGTGCAAGCTTTGTTATGTGACACCATCTAGAGGTAAATTCTAGTTGGACATATACCTCCATCAACTCCAAGTAATCAGAAACAGGATCAACCACCTCCACTGTGAAATTTCCATATCTTGTAGCGCCAACAGAGGAGAGATCAACATCTGGAATATCTGCTGTTTTTATCTCAGAGATCTGCAGTTAAGAATTGCAAAATATTTCAAACTGAGAAGAATATAAATGTAACTGTAGCCGCAAAGAGAGATCCTAATCCAAATGCAGATGCACTATAGCTGTAGTGATTAAACTATAAGTGCAGCAAAAGCCTATGAATATTATAACATTTCAAATTTTCATGATTATCTATATCAATACAATCTCATAGTGGAAAGGCCCAACTTCCAACATGTTCATATGATCTTGAGAAGAAACTGAAATAGTTATTGATTAAATAAGAAAATCACATATGATGCAAAATAGAGCTTACAGTGTGATATTGTTGGCAAGCCAAGCTATTCAGGAAAGATTGTTGCATAATATTTCATAGGGAATGTATCTGAAAGCATCCTATTGTTCTTACAAAGTAAATAGTTCAGTTTTTCAGTCACATTACTTGCTTTCTAATTGCACCAACTTAAACTGGATCTATACTCAAGCAAACACAGATAAGAATAGTTGATGAATTTAAACGAGACAATATTGGCATGATAATGTTATCAGCGAAAGATCATATATAGTTTACATCCTACCAAAGATATGAATGTAACTAGATTACAAAAACAGGATTACCCTTAATTTGACTTAGATAAACAAAAGCTGAAGTGAAAAAGAGAGGACTACAGACTTACAGAAAGTGTGTTTCCATATATTTTGTCAGTTATTGATTCAGGCGCAGGCTGTCCACTGCTATAATTAAACTGCAAAAATTTAACAAGAGGAACATGATAATGAAGAACTCATCGTCATAAATTCAAGGATCCTTTCTTTAAAAAAAAAATAGAGGAAGCTCTGATGTCATAATGGCATGTGTTTACCTTAATACCCCAGTCATATTCTGGTCCACCAGGATTATGGCTTGCACTCATTATGAAACCACCATTAGCCTGCTTAGAAAAAAAATATTTAACAGAAAGAAAAAAGATAGAAGTTTGAAATTTAATTAACACATACCTTTTGCTTACGAATCACAGCTGAAACAGCCGGAGTAGACATGAGACCATCCCTACCAAGGCAACGCCAATATTTAGACATCAATTTTATGATACACATTTGATAAACAGTTTCCTAGGAAGAAAATGACCTCTGACCAACTTCTAGAAAGGAAAAATCCAGCAATAATCATGCACAGCTCCAAAAAAAAAAACATTAAATTAAGCATTTTTATGATTGATTTGGAGATAAAATAACATTCAAAATGTCCTTAACATATAAGTTGCTCGTACAATTGGTTGTCAAAGGAATCCCAGCAAGAGTTGCATTTGAGGTTCATAGATTAAAGATTGGGAACTAAATTGGACTAGAATGAAGACTATATTGAAGCATCTTAAAATTATTGCCAGTCAAACAACTAAAGGAGAATGAAGATCCAGCCTTTGGTACAGTATAAAGATAAGCATCCTTTAAATCGTATTAGATAACCAAATCAACCAAGCCTCTTCATCCAAATTCTTTCCTAGAATGTAGATATGATCAACAGAAATTCTAAGCGCACTGAACGATTCACCTTCCAACAAGTATCTTTCCAACGCCATTCCCTGCTGCAATCTTGATGATTATCTGTATCCACCGATTGAAACCCAAAATCAATAGATCATAAGAATCAAGAAACAAATTGCTAAGACAACAATAGGAACGATCTACGTATCAATCAGACAAATTTAACGACGATAAAGTACCTGAGCAGCCTCTCGATTAAAATAGCGGCCATCGCCTCCCAACACGAGCACGCCGTCCTTGTAATCCTCGAGAGGCAAAGAATTAAACAGAGCCTGCACCAACAGAACCCCATTAAGATTTGAATCTTCCCATCACTCATCGCGTACAATTCAAACAAAAGGAATTCACTTACCTGAATCCAGTTGGCCAGGTAATTCTCTTGTTGAAAGACCTTAACCTAAATCCACCACAAATCCAAACACAGCTTAAATTCATCGATCATAAAAATAAAAAAAGAATAAAACAAGCACACGGTGTAGGAGTGCCAAAAGGAACCTTCTTTCTGAGTCCGCTAGTCCCAGTTTTCTGCCCTTCGACCGGCTTCGTGGGGATCGCTTTGATCTGCAAACTCTCGGCTATTACTGATCCGACCTTAATGTGCAAAAGAAAAAAGATGAAGAAAATCGAAACGGATAAAAGAGAGAGAGAGAGAGACCTGAAGCCCCTCGGAAGTGGTCTGGACGGAGGAAGCCTTCACTAAGAATCTAAAGCTCCTGCCGGAAATGCAGCAAGGTAGAAGTTTCCGTGGGAGGAGAGGCGACCTCGAAAACGATGCCACACGAGGCGCAGCGATCGGATGGAGAATGGAGATCGAGGGGATCGTTGGCCGAACGAGAGCCACTTCCAATTTCAGAGACGGAACGGCCATCGGGAAGAACTGAGCTATCTCTTCGCCGTTGAGCGAGTGCGCGATAGAGAGATATTTCTAGGCAAATAAAGGAAAAGCTTTTATAAAACGACAGGACAGAGATATAGGATCAGGCCTTGCTGAAACGGTAAAGCTATGCCACGTGTATGGAAACATTCCACCTGGACTAAATATAAAATTTTTAAATATATTTATATGCAAAATATTTTGAATCGTTGATTATAGATTTATAAATAAAATATTTTAAATAGATATAAATATTTTAAGTTAGATATTGAAATAATCAATTTGGTATTATTAATTAACTAATCCTAAGTTTATTTTAAATATAGTTATTTTTAGTTTAAGTTTGTAAATTTATCCTTTGACAGCGAGATTCTTGAATTTTTATTTTTTTATTTTAAATAATATTTTGGTTAAATCATTTCGGTTTTGATTTTGAATTTTAAAAATTGATTAAACTATTTTTTATTAACTAATAAAACTGTAAAAAAAATTATTGAATATAAGAACATTTTATTAAAAAGTATTTTTTAAAAAAAATTAATTTAGTTACTTTTTGATTTAATTTATTCCATTCTAATAATAAAATTTTATCAGTAAAAAAAACTTGGATTTGGCATTGGGATGAATTGAGCTATCTCGGGGAGGATGAAGGAATGCAAAATTATATTTAAAAGTAAAATACATTTGGAAATCATGATATATATATTACATTCAAGCTAAACTAAACTAAACTAAATAAAGCATTTAAATATATATATTTATTTAAATATATATTTTATTTTTGAAAGTTAATTAATTCAACTATTGGTAAATGAATCTATTTTATATTGATTTAATTTGTTCAATTTTAATCACAAATTTTGATTGATTCAATTAAAAAGATATCGATTGTTTTGCTTTCAAGTAATTTAGTTATTCCATTTTAATCAAATGTTTCGTTCTGTGAAATGGTTTGTAAATATTGACTCACGCTTGGAATGATTGACCTAAATGCTTTGTTCAACCATTTTCTTTTAATAAAGTACTTGTCGTTGAAGGTTGGAGTGTCTAGAATACTTTGAAATTCATATATGGTGGCAAAAGCAAAGCAAAAATACCTAGCGGTCATTTTAGGACGGTATGAAACACTTGACAAGAAGATAAATCATAGAAATTTATTCAGCCATAGCTAAATAATTTTTCAGGACAGAGAGTATGAGATAATCTGAAATAGTATTTGTACCTATCAAAAATTAATTAAATCATAATTCACTATAACAAATTCTATCCGAATATCAACTCGGTTATATCTGCAGGACATTAAACATTAATGTTCTCGTTCAAGAAAAATTTGAAATTTATGTAAGAAATATTCAACATGCAACAATTTTATAACCATGTGCATTTGTGAAGAGAGATTCTCAAGTTATAAATTTTAGGCCAATAACAAAAAGATGTATCTTTTTATTATAGCATGTTAAAGAAACGGTCTTTTTTTATTATTAAAAAGGTTTTCCACCCCATTAACCACTATAAAATTACATAGTTTGTCAAATACATTATTGGAAATTTAATTTTTCTATCACATGCATTAAATTCAATTGTTGATTAGTTATATGAATGAGATAAATCTATATTGTAATATTTATAAAATCATAACTGCTACAATACATAAATAACTCGTTACAAATATTTGTGTTATAACAACTACTGTTTCATAACTATTACGACATGGATTTGAGTTGTTCATTTAACATTTACATTGTAGTAGTTACAAAAATCGTAATTGTTACAACTCATACTTGTTTACTAAACATTCACGTTCAATTACGAAATTAAAACTGCTACAACTTAGATTTATTCTATTCAACTATATTTAGATTGTAGCAGTTACAAATCGTAGCTACTACAATTTGAATTTGTCATGTTCAACAATAGCAGCTACTAAATCATAATTGCTACAAGATAGACTTATCATGTTCATGTAACTGACCAATTAATTTATTAGTGCAGGGAGCACCAGAATCGAATCCATATTTTTTGTTGATGAATGTTCAAAGCTAAGTCATCTAATGGATTGATCAAGTGTGCAAGTAGCTTAATCTGCAAAGTCCTAGTAAGTCAACTGGACCAGATACTAGAGAGTGGAAGTCTCAGTAGATCAAGGATACTAGGCATAAAGTCTAGATGGATCAGTGGACCGAACATTTGGCTAGATGGACTCGATAGGTCAGTGAAGACCAGATATTGACTTGGGAAAAAGCCCTAACAAGTCAATTATCGGACGATGAGCAAAGAAACCTCATAATAGGTCTGCAGAACCAGATGTTGGTGAGTAATTAAATTGAAGTAAGCTCCTAGTGTATTGTGGTGCTTAAAAAAAATGGTAAGGATGAAGAAGAACAATTGGGGAAAAAGTTAGATAGGAAAAATAGATAGGATTTGGTTGGG
>JBAMIB010000066.1:1754880-1767485 GCA_037177415.1 Kaempferia rotunda | reverse complement strand
CACGGTCCCTCGGATGCACCATCCTTCTCCGGACATCAGGTCATTATCAGAGTCTTCCACAATATTGTCAGAGCTCCACTCTATGGACTTTCCATGTATGCTATAAGTCCTGCAAGACTTAATCAACATAATCAAATACATATCAAACCTAACTTAAACACATTTTGGCACACGCATCAAAAACACGATTGCATCAACAAAATCAAGATGATGTGA
This sequence comes from Kaempferia rotunda, assembly GCA_037177415.1. Classification (NCBI taxonomy): domain Eukaryota; kingdom Viridiplantae; phylum Streptophyta; class Magnoliopsida; order Zingiberales; family Zingiberaceae; genus Kaempferia; species Kaempferia rotunda. The sequence goes on along the minus strand of JBAMIB010000066.1, from coordinate 1,767,269 downwards.
AAAAAAACATGCATAAATGTATATATAATCCATGCACATCAATGACTTAAACTTGGATAAGCAAATATAATATCATAACATCATTTGCCGACATACGAAGCTAACTGAAGAATACAAAACTAATATCTATCCATAAAAAAAACAAATGTTGACATCATCCATAATTACATTTCTTTATCACATTACAACACTAGCACTAGTAAACCAGACCAACTAACAAACAAAATAAGTTATATCCAAAAGAAATAAGTCCACTATCACTGATATCCAGACAATAAGCAATACATTCTAATTTCCCATATTATGTCTAGGATAAGCAATATATTCACTTCCTACCCTCTGCTCCACTCTTGGCAACACCCTCAAATATATATCACTGGTGTCTTCTTAGTCCAGTATCAGACCTCATCCACTTTAACCATCCATGTTGCTTACATCCATAATATAATTTTCTTGGGTTCTTGATCGATATAGAGACTAGCACCAATGCTCTTAGTTCACAGTGCCTGCATCGTACATTTTCAAATTTGGTATGGTCGATGGTGCGTTGTTACTTGATGATGTCATTCAATAGCCACCTAAAAAGTAAAATTCGACAAAATTAAAGCTAATTAGGAGAACCCCATTAGAGTCCCAAATTAGACAAATTGAATCTTCAAAGGTAAAGGAAAAAAGTAGCATCTAATTTATGTGCAACTTATAATGATATATCTCATTATGATAAGAATCATGCTAGACAAATTAGGTCCCTTCGGCTGCTAGTGTTCTCTTAGTTAAATGTTTACAAAATGCATCTAAAATGGAAATTCTTTCTTTAGGTTGTAGTTTGTTTAAATTTGTGCTTATTCGCCGATAAAATATAATTACATAATTGGTTGTAATGGAATAAATCTCACTTCCTATTGTCACGAAGTCAAAGTGCAAATTGGCAATTGCTAATTTATTATCAAACATCATAACAGTATCACCTAAAATGCATGGTTAGTTATGTTGTAGGAATCAGGACCAAGAAACACCTCAAACTACTAAAGGTCATGATAATTTAAAAAAGCAACAACACAATACTCATCTCACAAGGTTTACAACAACATATAGAGGTCAATAATTTTAGGTCTAAGTAACGCAATTAACCGTTGATTCCAATTCTTTGATTCACCCTACCATCTCCGGGCAAGGACATCTGGTCAAGGGCGCGACCAAGAGAAGGGGAGAGAGGGGGAGGAAGAAAGGTACTAAGCTAGAGTTCAGGAGGGGATGGAGGAGTTGTAGGCCATCGTCGACTTCGGGAGCGGAAGGAGATGGAGCTGTCGACTTTAGCTGGAGTTTAGTTTAGGGAGGGGACGCGATATGTATGATCTTTGTTGAGGAAGGGTGAGATGCGATCTGGAAAGGCAGAGATGGAGCTGGAGCTCCGGATGCCTTCGGGAGGGGATGTCCTCAACCTCGGAAGGGGACATTAATGGCGCTGCCAGCGACCATCGAAGGTGGGAAGGAGAAGAGGGTCGCCCGAAGAAAGGTTTACTACATAGAAGGTTCAGAGAGAAATTTCTAGAGTAGAAGGGGTTCATTAGGGGTGTCAATTCGGGTGAGTCGGATCGGGTTGCGATTTTTTTTTTAACTCTCAACCCGAACCCGACCCGAACCGAACCCGAAATCAACCCGAAACCCCTCAACCCGAATCCGAACCCGGCCAAACCGACCAACCCGAACCCAACCCAAACAACCCATATAACCTGATCCAAAATAACTTTTTTTGGCCATTTTCCCAATAATTCTTCACTTTTATATCAATACTTTATCACTATTATACTAACATTGATATTAATATACATAAAAATATCTTAATTTTTAAAATAAAATTTAATTTAACCCTAAAAAATCAACTAACCTCTAAATTCGGTTCAACCCGAACCCGACCCGAAAATTTTAAACCTGAAACCCTCCAACCCGAATCCGAATCCGAAAATACACAATCCGAACCTGATTTTTTTCTGATCGACTCGAATTAGATCATCGAGTCATATTTATTTTTGACACCCCTACCTTAAGGGATACTCCTTGCCTCATTTTGCAACCCCTCCCCTCCGACCAAATAACCATTAGATAAGCTTAAACACTCAATCATGGAAGAGTTTGCTGATGACTTAGCAACTACAAATAAGTCAACATGTCATTGAACATAATAAACAAAGTTCCTACAACATTTAATAATATCCCGAGACAAAAGGACCTTTATGTAAACCTCAATATTTAAATCTATAAGGAAGCCTTCATATAACTAACCCCTCTAAGAAACATTTAATATGTCACAACAGTAAACTAAATTCAAAATCATTGACTCCATACTAAATTAAGAGCCCGGAAGGAAAAAAAAAAGTTAAATTAACTTATGGGTCTCAAGCTTGTGAGTTTATTTATTTAATTTCTTTAATCATTTATCTCCATTAGGCGTGTATATAGAAGAGGTAATGTTGATGCTGGAAAAAATTGCACTCGATTATAAAGAAATAATTACTATAAGGTACATGTTAATGCATCTCAAAACTAAGGGCTTGTTTCCTATGCAATTGTATCCTATAAAAGAAGACAACTAGAGAAAGAAAAGATAGTGAAAAAAATTCAAAGGAAAAGAATTTCCCTTCCAATTGTTTCCTTTGATGAAAGAAAAGTAGAAAAAAATTTCAAAACTCTATTTTGCAAATATAAAAAAACTATAAATCTAAAATAGATTTTTTTTTTAAATTATTTAATTTTTTAGCTTGGATTTAGGCATAGATGAGCATTTCCTTATTTAATGAAAAGAACTACCAAAGAAGAAGATGACAATGAAGCTAATATCTGATTTCTTGAAAGCAATTCCACTCCACTTTATCAGTAGTCAAGTTCTCGATTAAGGAAAACTAAGCCATCTTAGTAAGTCGGAGTACTGTAATGGCTATAAAAGAGACCCCTCTTACTACTCCCATCATCCACATAATAAAGCAATCCTACATATCACCAACTGAGGTAGATGGATTTACACTCGCACTGTGTATAGTCCCATGAGATAACTTGTTGAGTATTACTCATTCTTGCCTCAATTTGTCAATGTGAGTATAATGAGACTGTGCACATCGAGATTACAGATTATGAACCAAGGCATTTTATAAAAAGAATTCACAATCTTCTTAGTAAAAAAAGAAAAATGTAGTTAATTTTAGATGACAAATACATAATAAGTTGAAATGTTATTTTTGCACTAGAATAATACTATGTACCTTTATTCATTTGCTTGTATAAAGATCAATTTTTGCACAAATGTAGTCAGAGCCCAAAAAAATATGGTTATTACCTTCCAAATATTTGTATCAGGTATACCTCATGTTTTCCAGACGTGTCAATGGCATCAACACTTAGAACTGGAACGAGAGACAAGTCACTTAGAACTGGAAAGAGAAAAGTTAAGTATCATGCAAGAATTAGCAGAGATGTAAATGATGAGAAAAAGAATATAAGAAACTAATTTTGACAAGGTAAGGAAGGGAATGTCATATTTATATGAATAGGAAGTTTTTCTCCTCGCTTTACATCTACAGACATCTGCAGAAAAACAGTAACTAAAATCAATAAGTAGAACGACATCAATTAGCAAAACCAGATCTTCCAAAAAAAACTCTATCCCAGTGGCGTGACTCCCTCATATACTTCAAAAGTATAGATAATACAAAATAATAAAGATTTCCAAATTATTGGAGCTGGCAGAAATTACAAGAAAAATCACTTTGGTATCAGTTGAATATTCAAATCAATTTAAAATGAAAATGTATGATATGCTGAGTGGTTCCATTGGTCTTCGCCAGATCATGCTATGAAAAGTTCGTATAAGAATAATTTTCAACAAACATCGCCCCTTTAGAAAGGTGAAGGGTAATATTATAAAGTTTTCAATATGAAAGTTTACTGCTGGTAATTCTTTTCATCCACAAATGTTTCAATGAAAAAGATATTTCCTCACATCCACTATTTCACCCAATGGATTCCAACTCTAAGGCAGGTATCTAATATAAAATTCTCAACTTCAAAAGCCTTAGAATTTAATGAGAGAAAAGAATAAAATGTAAATTATATCCATGATCAGTTATGTGCCAACTATTTTAATGTAATTAAATGATAAGAAGCACAGAAAACCATAATTCCAAGTAATATGGTTCACAAAAATCAATTTAAAGGTAACTGTATAGCATAAAGATGTAAAACTCCTTTTTTTTTTTTTTTTGAAGAAATGGAAAGTAGAAGGAATTTTGTCATTTGACAGGACAAAAATTTCCAGATGATTCTGGCTCGAACTACCCAGAAAAATAGAGAAGCAAACCTGATGCACAGTATTGGTAGTTACGTAATATTGAGCTCGTGTTCAAATAATGTAGCCATTACGGTAAGACCCATGATGGAAACTGCAACATAAAAACTAGAATGTGAAGCACCAGAAGAGTGAAGTTTTACAGAAAGCAACAATCTGCAAAGGAGTAGAGCAATAGTAACGAGTTAAATATCGAATCCGTCTTCTTCTGCTGTGCGGCATCTAATTCAACAAACGGGAAGCGCAAAACGGTGTTTGATAGCTACATACCAATAGCCCCTGAATGGATCTTCTGTAATAGGTGCTCCTCGGCGCGAGGAAATGCATCAAAATTCCTCAAATAAGAGCTTCCCCATCTTCAATGCCCGAACAGAAAACTTTCAGTCGTACACATTTGTTCACAGTTAGGAAAAGGATGCTCAATGTGAGATATTTTTTACTTCAAATATACCCCACTCTTTCCTCCAGTCAAAGATGAACAAAATTAGCATCAATGACATCAGAATCTAGAAATCGGAACTAAGAAACCATCGAAGCCGCATGGGTTGATTGCCTTCAGATTCAAAAGAAAGAATGGAGCAACTACGCCTAACAAGTAGTCCCAAGGTTAACTGGATGAAAACCCTTGTCCGGGCATCAAAGAACCCGATGAAAGAAGATTGAGATGCGAAACCAAATCAAGCAAAGAACGAACTGAAGATAAAGGAGAAAAGGGAGAGAAAATGGGATTTGGATCCTATTCGATATACGCACCACGGAGAGGTATGGTATTGATCGCCGCGAAAAGCCCCGTCTTTCAATGATCCCACCGAAGCTTGCGACAGAAGCGGGCGTGTGCATTTTAGCGGATAAAAAGAACAACGGTGTGCAGCCGCATCGTCATTGATTAGTTGTAGCATCCCATCAGTTTCCTATTCTATATCTCAAATTTAAGATAAATTATCAATTTTATTAAATTTAGATAATAATTTTTTACTATACACAATATTAATTACTCTAAATTTTTTATTATCTTTATTTTTTTATTATTTTCTTCTCTCTCATTTATTATTTTATTATTATATGTTTTGAACGAGTGGGAGAAAGAGAATGAGTGGAAGGAGAGATTGAAAAAAAATATATTATTTTAGTTTTAGGTAAAGATTTCATTATCTAAATTTAGATAATCATTATTTACAAACTCTAAAGGTAGGGAATGAATAGGATAGCTGATGAAAGATTTTTTTAGTTACTTTATCTAAAATTTAAAGTAAAAACTTGAAATAAAAAATCTGAATGTTGTTATACTCATTCAGGCGCCGGCCCCTCCAAATTACGGAATTAATTACTGGACATATTTAATAAAATATTAATTAATTTAGTTTTTAACCGAATTTTATAACACCGACCATGTATCCACGTGGCCAAATCGTGTGATACACCGCCAGGCCGTGTGATATGCGACGAAGCCGTGTGACCTACTGGTGTAATATTGATTTATTCGGAATTGAAGTAGGAATTTAAAAATTAAAAACAAACCGAATTAACTAAAATAATCAATATTTTCTAAAACGTAAATTTTTTGAAATAATCAAATTTAACTTTTAAATTCTATTCGGGATGTAAACAATGAATAATAATAATAAAATATTAATAAAGAAAAATAATTAGGTTTAGAAAACAAATACTTGGATCATATTACATTTTTAATGGTGTCTATATCAGCTTCAATCCACAAACAAAATCATCACGACCACTATCCTTAGTCAATTCAATAGAACTAGGAACAATTTAAGAAAATTGAATATTATCTCATATTTATTGACTTTGGCTAATCTAGTTCCAGCGAGAATGGATCTAATCTGGCCTAATTGGAACTGCATCAACTCTGAATTGGATCAAACTCCACCCAGCTCAAGTTTGGTGGCGTTCCAATACCACAACAATTGGCAATTACTGAGATGAACAATACTTTAATTGTTAAATGTAGCATACAATTTCGATATTTAACAGACGAATTCTCATTTCTAATCAGCTCGTCATCTACGGGAAGGAAGTGTAAGCATTCGAAAGCAAACTACACTTCTTGCCGAAGATCGTGTCATGGGATTCCAGCTTCAATACTAGCGTGCACAAGTAGGAGCATTGAGTATATCGGCCGAAAATTGAAAACCTCCCATCAAACGTGGATGATTCCTTCCCTTGCAAGATTGATGTTGCATTCATTTCTCGTCATTTATTTGTTCCTCTTCTGCAGTCGATAACTGACCGAAAGCCAAGAGGCTCATGTGCCTGCTCACATCCATCATCATTGGCCGAACCGCCTGTCCCAGACCAATTTTTGACATCAAGGAAGAGCAAAATTAAGGTATTATTGAACAAATATCCAAAGGCGAAACTGATTCTAACAATATTGATCAAGCTATTCTATCAGTAACTATTGAACCTCCCAAACCAGTACCCGAATTATGGCATGGCAGTGTGTGATTTTCATTTTAGGTAAACCAGATTACTTTATCGTATTGATGCACGGGCCCCTAACTTACCAAGATGCAGAAATCTTGAAACTATAAAATTGATCAAAATATAACTATGACACTTAATTCCCAAATGCTCAACTTGATATATGATATTCTGGATAACACAATATGATGACTAGACAGTAAATTTCAATTCTATCGAGTTATATATACAAAAACAAGGATGTCCGGATTCATAGACTTGAAAATGTTTATGCAAAGAGATGGATTTTGAGACAGGAAAAATACATACCTTTTCCATGTCATTGCATACAGTAGGGTTCTCTCTCAGATACTGCAATGCCTTCTCCTTACCTTGGCCAAGCCTGATGAAACCACTAGTAAGATGTAACATACAGAATCAAACAGATAAGCAACTTCCATGAGTTTAATCACTGTAGTTACATGAGATAACAAATCCTCGATTAAGGGACACAGACCTTAATTGTTGCTATCTGATATCTAAATTGAGCTTATCTGTAACCACATGGATATAAATAAGAGATTCAAAGTCCTATACATAAACCTTGAGCGTGTTTGTATGCAGGATAGTGGAAAATACCAAACAAAATAAAGGTGAGCGGGAATAAGTGTGGTGAACTGTTTGAGGTGCCTATGATATAAGCTTAAGGCAAACAGCTAACCTACCTATTTTCTCCATAGCTATACCATGATCCTTTCTTGACAATAACATCCATCAACTCAGCACAATCCAAAAGACAACCCTAAATTTCAAATCAGTGAGTCCAGAGAAAAAGCATTTCAATTCTGTAAAAAAAAAATAATAGAAGCGAGGACATTTTGAACCGACCAATTTACCAACTCCTTCACCAAATATAATTTCAAACTCAGCTTGTTTGTATGGTCTCGATACCTGAAGAAATGGAGACTCAACAAGTGATACACAGAACAAGAAAAAATAGATATAATAGTTAACATATGTAATTGTCGGGCGCTTACTTTTACTCAATCCAATAGTTTGAAACAGTGTTAACACAATTTCACAATTACCAAATTTTATATTAGAAACCAAAGTTGTTGTCAAAATGTATTCAATGGTTACGTTGACAAAAATGTTTGTTTATCATTTTTAAAGATGGTTTCTATCATTTTCAAACATATGGTGTGATAATAATGACTGCATTTGTTAAACATACTTTGCTTTTCTGCACTCTAACACGCACTCTAATTCCAATATCTTCATCTCCTTTTGCCTGAAAAAAAAAAATTAATGCAGTTATCCTAATTTATTAAAGAAATCGAGATAAAGAGAACTAGAAGTTAATCACTGAAGTAAGTCATTCACTCACAGATTTTATCTTTCCAATAGGCCGTATCTCTAGACGAAGTGATGCAAAGAACTTCAGGGCAATCCCTCCGCTAGTGACTTCAGGGTTTCCATAGAACACCCCAATCTATCAAAGTGAATAGATGAGAGTTCTGTATAAGGAAGAAAGGTGACGCAGAAGGCAAGGAAGAAAATTTATGCAATACCTTGTATCTTATCTGATTTAGGAAAATCAGAGTACAACCAGCTTTTGAAGCATTTCCTGACATTTTACGCAATGCTTGGCTCATTAGACGGGCTTGTAAACCAATTTGTTGCATCCCAATCTCGCCCTAGGCAAGTATTTCAGATGTTGTTTAGTTTATATCATCATTTAAACACCTGAAGCAAATAAAACAATGAAAAAAAATCTAAAAACTTACTTCAATTTCAGCCCTTGGAGTAAGAGCTGATACTGAATCAATACAAATGAGATCTATTGCTCCAGATCTGCACATACGGTCCGCAACTGCCATAAAATTATTAGTGACATATTTAAGTGAAAACATGTGCCCATGTGGAATACTTGAAGCAACAAGATATTAGGTTACAGGAAATCAGTTAATCTAGCAGATGGTTTAGATGAAAACACATATCAACAATGATTCTTTAAGCTTTATAGTCAAGATTGATGGCTTCAAATTTCTTTAAAACATACAGGAAGTGTATTGCAAAGAACAATAACCTTGGTAGCTGCTAATCAACTGTCTCTAATTTGCAAAGATACAGAAACTCACAAAAATCAAATTGTTACTAAGGTAAACAAAGTTCCTTGTTCAGCATCATACTTACTAAATCTATGTAGAACGCTAATATTGGTAACTTTTAAAAGTCGATAACAAATAATAGTATAAACGGGGAAAAAACTTAGACATAAAAGTATTATCCGAGTGAAACAAAAATTACTTTCTAATGCCATTTCCCCATTGTCAGGTTGGCAGACAATCAAATTTTCTATGTCGACTCCCAATGCTCTGGAATAAGTAGGATCAAAAGCATGCTCTGCATCAACAAGCATGGCATTGCCGCCCAATTTCTGCATATTAGTAGCCAAATACACAGTTGATTCAGTAATATACTTTAGCAGTTAAAAAATGTGTCACCTTATGCTACAAACATTTATCATTTCTAAAGAAACAATATTAAACCTTTAAATCTCAACCTGTATTTCTGCAATTGCATGTAGAGCTAGCGTAGTCTTCCCACTGCTTTCTGGACCAAATATCTGTTGAATCAGTAAAGAAAGACAATTTATAATTTCACAAATCACAAGAATTCTAGAGCTATGCAATTCTTTAAGCATAGATAGAGAGATGATTTTGTTTGCCTCAATTGCTACATGAAAATTATAACATAAAACTCTATGATTTACAAATTTATCAAACTAAATAATTTTTCTTTCTAGGCCTATAAAATGCTGAATTCAGTTTCAATCTTTTTTAATACAATTTTGAATTAACTGTTACAAGAAGAACAAATGAACTTCAATCATAGCAGATTGCCAAAACCTGGAACTCATATCCATGAAATGTGTCACAAGAGAATGGTCATAAGTTCTTATTTTCTGCCTTAGTACATTTCTACAGCGAGACATCAGAATAGTTTAGCATTATATTTTCTGTCGCATTTGGACCTCTCAAATGCATACAAGGATTTTGAAAAACCATAAAAACTTGGAATAAGGTTGCAAATTTCATGTCACATGATAAGAATTTTTAAGACAGGCTTGTGCAGATTTACGTGACATAATATTATCCTTAGTTGCATTTTGATGTCAGTTATTATGGGATAAATACTGCTAGGTATACCCACCAATTAGAATCCAACATGTGTTCCAAACAACGAAAAGTTGGATAGGGAAGAACACAATCTACAACTCGCTCATCAACACGATGCAACTACAGCATTACATATGCCAACCTATGAGGGCATTACAGCTTGGCATGCATCCATGAGCCACCACAAGGGTGGCATTATAAGGGAGAAATTTTGCAAGAGAGAGACTTAAGCCTTCCACTCTATCTTGTCTTCTAAGCTAATGTAACTCTGCCCATTCTCAAACCCACTTATCCATGAATTTCACCTCATCCATAACAGTCACTTCAGCCAAGCACATCTCTACCCATTCACCTAATAAGGAAAACATCATTACCTCATTAGGGAAACCTAATAACCAAAAAACAAAAAAAAAGGTCAGCCTAATGCACGAGACTCTCGTCATGGACTCATGCAGGTCCAAGGAAAGATCCATTGTATGCAGTCTTACCAGCTTTTTTGCAAGAAGTTGTTTCCAAGATTCGAACTCGTGACATCTAGGTCACAAGGCAACAACTTCACCGTTGGGTCAAGGCTTCCCTTCGGGAAAACATAATAACTTCGTAAAAAATAACTCTCCTATGAGAGAAACCTCACCCCACAAGGGACCATTGTTGACCTCACAAGGAAAGCCACTCACCTCACAAGGGAGAGCGCCTCATGGAGTTATTTCAACCTCTTCACTCTAAGAGTCGTCTTCAACTTTTCAATATCTACCTATTGAAACTCTCCCCAGTCTGAAACCCACTTTATCCATAAATTTCACCTCATCCAAACAGGTCACTTCGGCCAGGCAAATCTCCACCCATTCACCTCATAAGGAAAACCTTGCTACCTCATTAGGGAAACCAAATAACCTCATAAGAAAACTACTCCTATGAGAGGAACCTCAGCTCATAAGGGACAGTTGTTGACTTAATAAGGGAGGCCACTCACCTCATTAACTTATTTCAACCTGTTCACTCTATGAGTCATCTTCAACTTTACAATATCTACTGAAGACTCACCTCAGCTGAAGCAGTTCATCTGAACTGCTCACCTAGCTCATAAGAAGTGGATCAGTAAGTTAGTCATGCCAACAGCACATAGATTGAGAGTCATCCTCAGACTTCCTACAACCAAATATCATATCCAAGTCTACATTCTTGAGCAATATTTTATTTGAATTTAACCAACTATCAGTAAACTCAAAGGTACTGTCATAATTATTTATTGTCAGTCACATAAGCAGCATGAAAATATTGAATTGCGAAGAATTGTAGGTCGATCCCATTTATTACAACTCTGCCTGCTTAATGTAGTTCAATCTTGTCAAGGAAAAGAAATTCATGAGAACCAGAACAAAGGGAGGACTAGCTAAATATGGCAACACTATTTGGTTATTTTAGCAATGACTGTTATCAGAGACGAAATCAAACTTTAAGCAAAAAATGAAAAATGGAGCATTGAGCATGCACATTGAATTTTCATCTGGAAGCTTAAGTGATAATATTATTCCATTCTTTTCTAGTAGTTTATATGTTTTCTAAATTAAAGATAAATGCTCAAGTGTAAAGAACAAAGATTACAAAATACTAAAAATTAGTAGACCATGACCAATCACTATACAATTAGACCGATAAATAATGAAAAATGTCTACCTCTACAATTCGTCCTCTGGGAAGACCACCGCCTAGAGCAAAATCTAAAGTCAAACAACCACTTGGAAAAGTCTCTCTGCAGTGAAGATCAATCCTGTTAATCAAATTATCGATATACACAGAAGGTCTTTTACCTAAAACAAGTGAGATATATCAACATTATACATACACTAAAGCTCCACCAGCACTTCCTAATCTTGTAACACTTCCCTTTCCAAATGAACTGTTTATATCATTCATTGCTGCTTCCAATGCCTTAAGCTGCAACATATGGAAACCAACTTATTGTCAAGCCAGGTTGACTGTAGAAGAAATGACAATAGCTTAAATAAGGCAGCAAGAGCAATTGATGTATCATTGAAGGAACAATGATACAACTTTGTGAAAGAAATGAAACTAACGGACAATGGTAAGTAAAACTCAATGTTTCAAATATTAGCCAATAACAACACGAGGAGCACATGCAGGTTAGCACAAATCAATAGACCAATTAAGCTAATATTTTCTTATTTATAGGCAAGTCATGCACAACCTTCCTGCAATATCAACTTTGGACAAGTTAAGGTCAAAATATGGTGAGCATATATTTGAGTTCAGTTTTCCTTATGAAAAATGCACAAACTTGATAGAGAAATAAAAAATTGGCTGAAATAAAAAGCATTACTGTTGCCAACAGAAACCGATAAAAGTAAACGTATTAGCTACGAAACATTGTTGCACAAAGTGAGCCCGCATAGGAGAATATGTATATATATGTGGCAGAAAAAAAC
>JBAMIB010000066.1:1693100-1708853 GCA_037177415.1 Kaempferia rotunda | reverse complement strand
AATTTGCAGAAATGGGCAAGGGTCTATTCCTAGCAAAGCCGGCGAAACATATCCTCCCATGTAGTGGTGTGCTCGGTTTCCTGATTTACATCCTTACGATGGCTGTGGGGGCGCTCGAGTCAACGTATGACGTTTTGCAGAAACTCTAGTTGGATTGGTGTTAGCAAAGACATATTTTTTATGAAATTGATTTTCTCAAAAAGATTGCCGGAGAAGTTTTTTTTTCAAAAAAAGTTAGAGTGTGTTTGGTTATCCCTGTTTACATTTTCATTTTATGGAAAACGTGCATTTTCTGAAATTGAGGTGGAAAATACAAACTAAATACTATTTTCTAGAAAATGCACGTTTTTAAAAAAATAAAAATAGAAAGCATGCAAACCAAACACCCTCTTAATATCCATAAGAAATTATCAAAAAATTTCTAGATTTCACTTGAAATTAAATGGAAAAAATTGGGAGCAAAATCAAGAATGAAAATAGATGAAATCGATTATTGAATTTGGCTGAGATAGGTTAGGATTTTGCTATTTTTTGTTGACCCTTGCTTGAATCCCAATATATGTGTTTGAGAAGATGAGAGATCTTTTTTTCTTTATTGAATTGTAACTTTAATTTTTCTACCTTATCATTGCTCGAGGTCGTCACAAGATCAATAGTTCAATTTTGTGAACATCTAGCAGCACCTGCTGATGGTTTTATTGATTGAGAAAAAACTATATCCTCTTCTATGTGATTTAGGTGACAACTAACTCTTATAATACGAAGTTGTAAATAATAAAATAATTTTTATCAAATAAAAGTTACAAGATAATATCTTTAAAAAATAAATATAATTTTTATTTATTTTATGGCTAGAAGCTCATTATTCTGTTGATTATATTCCTTTATCTATCATTTCCTATTTGCCTGAGTTAGTCGAGAGCTTTTTGTTTATATTTGGTAGATTCTTGTTTATGCCAAGAGGGAGATTGCATTGAGCAATGAAGGTTATAAAATTTAGGCTAATGCACATCATAAATTTGAGTTTAACATATGAGATTTTCTGTTTGTTAGTATCCATCTCGAATGCTTTCTTATTAACTCATTCAAAATACTTCATGCTTGTTCCTCTTGCTCCTTGTCTGATGAATTTTTCTTATTTGCTGATTTTTCTATAGATTATGCTCCCACCTATTGGTTCCTATACTCTTATTTGTGACACAACTCACTCAAATTAAATGTATTATGGACACACTTTCAGTTTCTCACAAGTGCATTTAGTGGTACCTAATTTATTAGAAAAGATTTTCGTGCATTGATGATTCTTGGATTAGTATGCACAAAATTTGATTCCTTGCTCCTTAGTTACACGAAGAATTGAGCAGCAATCGTCTAATCTATCTACAAAGGCATTGCCACTTTGCACCTATATGGAGTGTTGGAGGTCTTGATCTCCCCACTCAATGGAGTCATTTTCTTCTTGATGGGGAGACTGCTGATAGGGAGAATGCTGTAGATTGAGAATTAGTATTCTACTTTTGAATTTTGAATTGTTTAGTAATTAGTCAAATGATTTATTAATTTTTTTGTTTCAGTAGAAAGTCAATTGTGATTATTATATTTCTGAATTATTTACTTATTTTTATATCTTTTGTAGGATTGAATGTATAAAAGTGTGTATTTTATGTAAAGCAACTTTGATTAACACGAATTCTACTTTTTCTTTTATGTAATGAGGATTCCCTGTGTGAGGTTTGTGTTCGTCTTCATGCAATGCCAAATATGGCATTGCTTGTATTCTAATAATATAACATGTATTACTAATTAACTTTTTAGTTCTGATATTATTTTTACTGTATATTATTAATTATATTTATTTGGTGAGACATTGCACTCATTTTGATTAGATATAATTTGTTATCTCATTTGTTATTCTGATCCTACCAATTTGATAAACTCAATATTTTTACTTTTGGCCATCCTATCCCACTATTGATATTGATTTTGACAACCGTAGTTTGTAGGCCACATTGAGTTCTGGATTTGTTCTCTTACAGTGATAGGTTTTGAGAACTGTGGTAGTTGTGTGGTTGTCCACAATGCATTCCAAACTTCACATAATCTCTGCGTTTTATTATTTTTTATTCAAACTTTTTATTTTTTTAATAACAGTCTGGTTGTTGACTGAAGATCATTTTTGGTAGGTGGCAGTTTGTGTTTGCATAGTGCAATTAATAATTGGAGTGACTTCCGGTGACTTTGGTAGTTTGTCTATTTCATTGGTTAACAAGATACATGATATCTACAACAAGGTTAGTTTTCAAATAGACAATTTTATTGAATGATTCAGGATTTCTTCTTTCTGCTTTCAACTAGAAATCTGATCTTGTATTCATTTAATCACTTTTTGTATTTTAATATATAGTTAAAAGCGCATCCTGCCTTCTCTGCTTTGCTGTCTCAATATGCGTTTCGTGGCCACAGGTATGCTGGCTGACTTCTATCATTTTTGAGTTTCTTGCTAGTTTATATTGTGCTAACTTGTGCAGGTAAAATTTGGTTGGAAGCTATGTCAACTAAGCTTCTAAACTCTTAACAAGTATTCATAGAATTTTATAAAGTTAATAGTGGTTAAATAATAGATGTCTGTAGCTTAGTCAGTTTCAGCATGTGGTTCATCTTGTTTAATGCTTCATGCTTCAATGGTTTGGTTAAAATGCTACAATGTTCTAAGTCGACCTCCATTTTTGTCAACTTGATCTCTAAGGGAATGGAAATGAGTGTCAGTATGCTCACTTCTTACTTGTATGACAAGATTCTTGATCTAGTTGATTGTGAAAAACGTTGTCAACAGAAATTGTTGAAGGGTATTCAATTATTATATAAATTTGATTCATTAAATTGTGTTTTAAAAAAAATTTAAAATTTTGCTAGTCAATCCTACTCTATATGATTTATCATGTGAGATCTCAAACTCCTATCAATTTGCTTGAAATAGGTAAGATTATTACCTTGAACTAGTTAAATGCCAAGAAAGTATGACACAAGGTGAAGGTTTGTTTTTCAAACCCGTGTGTCATGAACCTCTTAAAGTGTTCAATTAGAACATCAACATAGATACAAATTAAAAGTATGTTGTTAGAATTGCAGAGCTTCAGATAGAATGCATGCTCTTTGGAAATTTAATCTTTTGGTAGAAATGAAAAGTTAGTGCACTTCTTCCATGCTCATCCCTCTTTTAGGTGATATAGTGTTTTCTTTAATTTATAGACTTATCTTTTTTCCTTGTGATGACTAAGTTGGTGTGATCATATCCACTTATTGACATGAAATTCTATCAATATCATTTATGGATTATTAGGCAACAGTATATGAAACACGTGACATGTCATACATGTAGCTAACCCTTGATATAGGGCATACATTAGTACAATAGAATTAAATTTCTTCAAGCATTGTGAAATTTAGTCATCGAGTAATTGAATATGGACACATAATTATCTGGAAAACAAAAATAATGACAATGTAGAAATCACCATCGATTTGCATCAGTAAATGTTGTGAAATCTAGTAGTAGACCACGTCTCAAAAGACCTAATGACTTACAATAGCATCCCTAGTATGGTTTGACATCTCAAGCCATGCTGGATATCATAGTGTTGGTGCATAGTGCTAGTGACAAATTAGAGGTAGAGGGGAGGAGATGAAGAAAAGAAAAGAAGATAAATTGTAATGTCTAAAGTATTATTCCATATTGGAATTCAATTTTTAGTTGAAATGGTACGATTTTGGCATTGAATTGTGCTTATACTTGGCATGTTCTGTTATACATCAAAGCATGCAAAGATAAGTTATCACCACAATATATCAAGTGCTTTTTCAGTAATAGAAGGGATATCACTCTTACTCTCTTCAGTAATATTATGCCTTTATTTTCAGTGATAGGTTTTGAAGTCAACTTCCTTCTCCTCTATATAGTCTTTATCAAAGTGAGTACAAGAAGTTTTCCCTATTCCTCTCCCACTTCTTTTTCCAACTATTGCAAACCTTCTCATACCTACTACCAAGGATCAATAATCCTGACGTGCCTCCCCTACTGATGCACAATTGACTATGACAACCTGAGGATGCACTAGCAAGTTTCTGAGACAATTAACGAGGGACTTCCACACCCACTTATAGGCGTGACTACCTAAGACCTCATTCTTTTTCTAAAATTCTTTAAAGTGTTTCACTTTGCATCCACTTTCTCTTTTTTATCATATGCATCATTTACCCCTAATGTTCCCTTTCCTTTTTTGTTATCTTTACAATGTATTTCTACAATGTTTAATACATTAAAAATATCTTCCTTCATATTGATCTCGTTGAGGCTTCATGATGGTCTCTTTAAGTATTCATGGAGCAACCTTCTGGGTTTGTTGCTTAAAGGGAAATTGATTGTGTGAGTAAATTGTAGAAATAATTTTATTACTTGAAAAAAAAAATCTCTGCAGACTTAGTTTTGTAAGTTTAATTTTGCTCTTCATTATGACATTACTAGGAAAGTCATTGATCACTTGGTATTCCACCTTATCTCTCTATTTGGGAGCCATATCTTATTGTTTGTGGATGACTTTGCCACTAGTGATTATTAATGTTATATGATTGAAAGACTTTCGGACCAAAGATTTTGGTGACCACAGTGCACTTTAGGCAACTTCAATCTATATATGGTTATTGTGTTGCTTTACTAGGTGATCAGATTTCTTAGGAAAAAAAGAAACAAAATGTCATAGCTGGATGGAGTACAAGATGAATTATACCGTTATAGCCCTATCAATGTCGAAACTAATCTAGGTTAAATAATGAATGACTGGCTAGAATAATCCACAGAGTCAATGAAGCTCTACTGTTGCAATCAAAATTGATTATCACTTCACAGAGAAAATTATAACCAAATGAGACTATTGCACTATTTACCATCTCTAATCATGTTGATTTTCTAACCAAATCTTTAAAAAGACCTAGAATAGAATTGGGTTGTATATATAATATATCTTTAAAACACTAAAAAAAAGAGAGCAGCATGGTGCACGAAGCTCCCTCCATGCGGATCTTAGGGAAGGATCCATTGTACGCAGCCTTACCCTGTTTTTTTTACAAAAGGCTGTTTCTAGGATTCGAACTCGTAACTTCTAGGTCACAATGTAACTTCTAGGTCACCCGTAACTTCCAGGTTTCTATGATATATTCGAACTAGTTTGAGGTGTACTCTTGGATTGAGTAATGAATATGTGTAATAGAGAAGGTGTTCATTAATATTCCTATCTATTATCTATTAATAATATATATTTATATATAGGTAGGGAGGATACCTAAGGTTTTCGCATCCTATAGTGTTCTCTGCCTATAGTGTAATATTTTTCTATCTTCTTTTCTAATGACCCCACATACCTTATTTTTGTCTAAGTGTTTTCGGTGATGTCTCAACGCATAATAGTGGCACAATCTTGAACTCTAAAAATTTTAGGATGCGAAAAAATTTAGAATATTCATCACAAAGAGATCCAAACCCCTTCTATAAACCATGTAAATATCAACTGACTTTAAGACAAGGTCAAGTGATCCTATTATAACAAACTTTTAAAAAATTGAAACAAAATTTAGAAATTTTAAATTATAAAATAAACTTGAACCTAACTTTTACTTAAATTTTAAATTGCATCATTCTCCTTGACTTTGGTGAACTTTGTTAAACTTTGTGTTTTAGTATCCTTGTTTGATCGTCATTTCCAAGTATAAGTAACAATAATTTCGTAATCTTTGTTGAGCATGGTTTCTTCATTATCATTCTTGGTTAACTCTTCCAGTGAGGAACTGATGTATTTTCTTCTCTATTTTATTTCTCTAGAAATCAATTTTATTTATTACTTTTTCAGACACTCATTCCAATTAGTATGGAATAATTGTATCTTTTTTTTTTCTATCTTCACTTTCATAGAATTAATGTTTGATATTCTTTTCTTTATTTTTGTTGTCTCTTTCAATAAATAATAAAATATATTTCATCATGGCTTGATCATGCTCACCAACTATAAATGTTTTCTAAATGCCTCTTCACACTTGCATACATCTTCAACACGTTGCAATCATCTGCTATGAACTACTGCTTTCATCAAAATTTTCTATCTTATTTTGTCAATCATCGTTTATGTCCATAATTTTTTTTTGTTTTTTTACGAAACAAAATTCCAACAATTGATTTACTATGTAGTGAAGGATTAATTTGGACACAAATGAATCAATACAATGCTTTGCATACTAACCAAGCAAATTCCTCTAATTTTGTTTGTGTGAAATGTGTTTATGCTTTTCAAGAAAGTAAAAATGGAAAATAGATTTTTATTTTCAATATTTTACGATTCATTGAAATAGAAATTTGAAAAAAATTTATATGAACCAAATTCACCCTTAGTTTCTAAGGTTATTCTATAATTGAATTTAATCTATTTATTGTTTCACCAAGTATCATGAAATGATTTACAAATGACTTAAACTGAGGAGATTTATCTTGAATGCGGTTGTTATTTGAATAATTCAAATTGAAAAAATAGACATAGACTTAAGGTCGACTCTTGTTTGATCCAATGTAAAATAGTTTTGTATTATTTAGTAAAACACATTACACTGTTACAAGACTGTGTATTTTTCTTATTATTTCTAATACTTCTTAAGCCGGAGTATATATATGCAGGGATTGAGATTTCGTGCAGAGCCGGTCGAAATGGACGAAACATTTCATGATACTTGCCAAACGACACCACCAAGAATTTGACACCTGTCCTTTGGCAGCCACGGAGGCGTCGCGACGCCCGCAGCAACACTGGAGGGTCGTCGTGACACCCACGGCTGTGCAGGAGGGGCGTCGTGACGCCCACCGCAGCGCAGGAGGGGCGTTGCAAGCCGACGACCGTAAAGGAAGGGCGTCGTTGGAGGCTTCGCGGTTAGTTGAAGCGTCACGGGGCGTCGCGACTTAAAGGTTCTGGTGGAGTCGGACGCTTCCGTAAGCCTTCGGCGCCGTTGGCTAGCGGTCGCGGGGTACTGTGCAAAAATAAATATTATAATTAAAATAATTAAAGTAATTCTCATTTAAGTGTGATATTTCAAAGTGACTTTTATAAGCCCTAATTAAATTATTCCAATTAAAATATAAAAATATATTAAAATTCTAATAAATCAAATTTATATTCTGATATTTTTTAATTATTTTATATTTTTTACTATTTTAATGTTTAATTGATATTCTAATATTTATTTTCTATTTTAAAATATATTATTTAAAATAATAACTAATTAAATAAATAATATAATTATTATATAAAAAATAGCATCTTTGTATCAATTTATATAATTTTGATTATTTAATTTGGACATTGGAGAACTATAAAGATTACCTAAGCAAAATATTATCAGAACCAATGCTTACACATGATTCACGTCTATTCTTTTATTATTAGTATGTATGATAACATATTGTGATGTATCAATTTTAATTCGAGTTATTGATAGATCAATTTTCTTTAATAAAAACTATATTTAATTATTTTTTTAATTGTTTAATAATAAAAAAAGTATATAAAATCAATATACAACTTATTTTTAAATTATACCTGATAAATATATTTATCTAATAATTACTATATATAAATATAAAAAAATACCGAAACCGTATCGGCACGACACGATACGATACCGAAACCGTATCGTTCTGGTCTGAGACCAAAACTTTGGCACGGGTCGAGATTTTAAACCTTGTATAGGTCTCCAGCATTTGGAATCAACTTGACATAAAATACAATTTACATGTACTTATTATACATTACTTCGATTTTGTATTGGAAATGGTAAAATAATGAGTTGGTTCTTAAGAACTGGATCACATAACCTAAATGTTCAAGCACAGATTAAAATGTAAATCCATTTGGGTCTACAAATTAATACAATTATCTACTTGAGTCCAATGGGAGACTAAACAGACTATCCATAATGGCTTTTCTGGCATTTCTTTGGAGGACTAAACAGACTATCGATAATGATTTTTTATTGTTTTTTGTAATGTTTCTTTTTCTGTTTAGTTAACTGTAATAACATGACAGATTTTGTATGTATCTACCAAATAATAGTAATATCAAGTTATATGAGTTCTCATGTGCAGGAGGATATGTCTTGGACTGGTCAAAATTATGTTAATTAACTGAATGCTTGACCTAACCTACTTACATCAAATGCTTAATTGTTTAAATATATTGTCTAGTCCCAAATAATTCAAGCTTTTAGAACAAATGTTTTAACCAAACAAATTTGATATACGGGGTCTTGCGCTTAAATCTTGCTTTCCTCAATAACATAAAAAAGGACAACTTGGTGCATGAAACTTCCGCTAATGAAGAATCCCGGAGAAATGTCAGATCATATTGGATCTATCGTACATAACTTTGCCTTGCATGCCTTGCATTGCAAGAGGTCGTTTTTGCGATTCAAACTCATGACCACAAGGTCATACAATAACAACTTTACCATTGTGCCAATGTTTCCCTTCAATATTGCAACTATGTTGGTTAGGGTTGTATGATTGAGGTCTCTTTTACAAGATAGAGAGGTAAATTGAGGGCCACAAACAACTTTAATTCATTCAATCTCAAGTAGCTTTTCTCTCTTTGAGTTTTCTCTTCTTCTTTCAAAAATTGAAATTTTAAACTTATATAATTAACTTATCCTGGCTAACCCAAAAAAAATGGGAGGCTCTTATGACAAATCTAATCTAATTAACATAAGGTAGATTAAGACATGGCGAAAGGAAGTCTTTGTCGAGCCCTACAAGGTAGGAAACTCTCCTGTATGGTTCTAAGGGGAGGAACTACCTTTTCCGATTGGGCGAATAGGTCATTCTATAAGATGACTTGCAATTTGTGCAGTGCAATCAGGTCCTTGTTTTTTTTTAAAAAGATAAATAATATAACACTATTTTCCTCACTTGATGCTTTAGATTTTCATTGAGGCTTAAAAATCTTATATGCTAGAACCATGCCTTACTGCCCAATTGTTAGAGGTCTATAAGTGACTCTGCCTCACATGCAAAGCCCTATTCAAACACCTCACTGTGGCTAGGATTAGCTCTATTTTGATACAAATTATCACAACAAATATATATAACCATTAACTTGTTAGGCTTTACCATTTGCACAACATGCTTAAGCACTAGTTAATGGTGTGCAGTGTTTGAATAAATAAACTGTTCTTTCAACATTTAAGATAAAGACATACTGGTAGTCACAGCTTATTTGCGATGCTTGTTTGATGAAACTCATGTTTTTCCTTGCTGTCAATCAGAGGTATCTGTTCTGTTTGTTGCAGGTTACCAGGGATGTTTCATTGCTGTCACAGTGGATGGCAATTGATCTTTACATTCGAGAGGTTGATAATCTAAAATTTGAGTTATCTATTAACAGATGCAGCGATACATTGGCTAAGTTGGCCCAGGAAATCTTACTCCAAGGTTTGTTAGTGTAATATATGTTTGCATTGCTCATGTTCTTCTATCATTGAGAGATAGCGAGGTGGTAAATTAACTTGGTTATGCATGGACAATATTACCACAATATAAAGTTTTCTACCCAGTGCAAGATCTTCCTAAATGGATCTGTTCAATTATGAAAATGTTTTTCCCTGATAACATTTGCATGGTTTCAGCTTCTTATCGCTTTGACAATCTGGAAAAAAGAACCACTTATCTATTTGTATGCCAGTATGTCAAGGTCATAGAAGTGTTAGTCACCAAAGCTTGTCTATCAGCTTCCTATTTTTCCTTGCTAGGAACTAGGCAGTTTTAAGCAGTGAATCTATTACTTATATTCTGGACAAAAGAAACTGTTGAAGTTTCAAGTATTATATGATGATCATCATCAAGAACATCACTTACTACTAGTTTAATTAGAGTTTGTGATCTCCCTCTACTGATTATAAATTCTACTTTGATTGATTCAACTTGTCGAAATTTATTAGCTGCCTTTGAACATATTCATACCATCTCAAATTGTTTTCTGTTATCTATCAACATTACATATAGTTGCTCTGCATATTAGTATTTGTTATTTTATCTTTTATAGTAACCCATGGCCTGCACCGAGTACAATAATAACATAGTGAAACTTATCTAGGAGTTGGTTTATAGATTGTATCAAGTTGGTGAAGTTGTTCAAGGAGATAATTGAATTTGCTTATTCATAGGAAATAATATGATTATTTTTCTCTCTATTAAAACAAATCATCATTTTCTGTAGCAAAACTGGAATTACTATGATTCTTGTACATGCATGGTGAGCTTGCTAATCCATCCATAATGAATAGGCACTAGGAGGGTCACCTCCTGAACACTAGGCCATGTGGGACAATGAGATGGTGTGCCATCCTTAACACTGTTGGGCAAGAAGCACTCTCATGTTCCATCAGGCTCAAAGGTATGAATTAATGTCCTATATACATCCAAACACAGCCCTCGGAATCAAAGATATAGGATAGGGCTCTGAGCATAAGTAGGATGCCCTTACTTGGCCATCATCACATAGATATGGGTTGAGGCTCTTATATAATGTTAAAGTGTTCTCAAAATGACTAATGGGGAGAGGAGTGTCCCTTGCTAAAAGCATTTTATGGATGCCTGTACTTGGTAGTGTAGGATTATGAAGTGGTGTACTTTTCTCTATGCTTATGGCCAAAGAACATACTTGATAGAATTAATACTCTTCAATATTTTTTAACTCAAGGTTGTGGACACCAATATTATAGTACTTAATGGTTTTGAATGAATTTTTCCAAGCAATTATCCTTGTTTGTCAGGTAGTTTCCTTGAATATTGTTCTTTCGAAATCTAGTTTCTAATGTACATACATTGGTGCAAAAGGTGAAGCCATCACCTTAGCGGCCCTTCCAAAGTGACCCCACACTCGGCAAGTAAATCACGGAGGGCATTTGCCCTAGCGCAGTGACCATTTGCATGCGGAGGTAGACACCCAGTAAGACATTTTGCACTCGTTGGGAATTGATCCCAAGACCTATTAGAGCAACCACCCATGCAGGTACCAACTGCGCTAACTCGTGGGGGCAAACAAGAGTGTACTGTTTGTTACATTGAAACAAGAAGATGTGATATGGATAACTTAGAGTTAAAACTATATTATAAGTGGAACCTGTCTATTACTTAGAGTCACATTAAAACTAGCAAGTTTTTTTTTGAACTGAATTTCATACTTCTTGATGAGCCTTCATAAGTAATAGATTTTTCTTTGGTTTCTATTGTTGGAATAATCAAATTGATACCGGTGCACTATTGATGATATGATGTAATATTCTTTTAGAGAAAATATGTATGCTGTATTTTTTTCAAAATAAAAGGGTTTTCCATAAAGGTTTTCAAAAGGAAGAGAAAGAAGAGAGTTTTTGGATGTCATGGTAAGTTCAAGTGTGAATTTTAATCTCACATCTAATGCCTCGAGAGAATTTTAGGACATTTTATATGGATGTACTGAAAATACTATGAGAAAAAGGTGGAGTTCATGGAGGCACCATGTGCTTTAAACATAGGAGTTCATGTGAGTGGTGTTGTCCAATGCACTGCATTGTGTGGTTGTGCAATGGGCGTTGATGTGCTGCATGAGCGATACATATGGGCACACATGGCAAAGGAGATTTACGTGGTGCACCTGAGACATAATGTATTTGTTAGTTCACTTTGCACTTCCCATTTGCACATTATTGCGAGTTGTGTTGAGGCGCATATTTAATTGATGACCACATAAGAAGCTTCTCTTGATTTAGGTCTCTATGTAGGATAATCTGCTAATGGATCACAAGTGATAATGATCCAATTTCGACTTGTAATAGTGTGACCTAATGATTCGATGGATTTAGATGAACTAGTGTCTTGAACTTGTGTAATTTGGATAGTGTAAGCGATCCAAGGGTCGAGATCGAGATTGGATGGATTAGTTCAAGAGACAATCTAATAAGGTGTAGAGTGTGTTGGGCAATCTTTGCCAGAGATATGCGAACATTCTGAATTGAAAATTACAACAAATTCAACTTCAGATTTATCTGTTAGATGGTTTGAGCTGATAATCTCAACCTGCTGAGTGCTTCTTGAGCTCGAGTGGGAAGCTGAGCGACGAGTGTTCCCGAGTCCAAGTGGGAAGCTAAGTCAGAGTCGGGATGTCACTACTTACTAGATTGCCGAGGCTGAATGAGTCGAGCATCGAGTCGAGATGTTGAACCTCCCGAGCAGGTTGTCGAGTTAGGACATCGAGTGCCTGACTGAAGAATGTCTCCCGAGCCCAAATTGCCGAATTTTTTCCCAAGCCCGAATAGGTTGTTGTACTCGGTCGGGAAAGCATTGCAGAGCCGAGTCCAAGTGGGTTTTGAGAGCTTGGAATTAGAGAAGCCGAGGCATGTGTTCAACTCAGTTTTCTTAAAATAAATTCGTTCCCCTCCGGCAGTGTTTCGAGGTTAAGTGGGTCATCTGTTCTAGGATACAACGGAGAAACCACGATTGCAATATAGTACAGGTTGTTCGTGGTGAACTTAGAAAGCACTTGATTGCCATCATGGGAAGACTGCAGATTGAAATGAATTGGCAGAGAGAAGATGAGCGGGAGCAAGGGTGGAAGGCTTTTGCTTGCTTATCGTCGTGTCTCAATAGCTTGAGGTCGCAACCTCCTTATAAATGAGTTCAAACCTTCGACAGTAATAACAGGCTGAGTAAAGGCTATTACTCATCGAGCTCGAAATGTTAGCCGCTCGATCAAGATTCTCCATTAATTCCATTAATCATAGATTAATGCATCTGTTACACACGTAAGCAGTTAGCAATAAAGGATTCACATGACAAAACCATAATTGTCAAAAGCGCGTGAAGCATAGCGAGGCGCAAGCCTTGCGCTTCAAAGACGTCAGAAGCGCACAAGGTCTCTAAAGCACGCGCTTCACTGCGCTTTTGCGCGAAGTGCAGAAACTTCCCTTTTTTTTTTTCATTTAAAGCTTTAAATCTATCATTAGGTCGATTGGTTTATTTCTCGTTTTCCTCTCACCGTCGGAATCATTTGCTCGATCATCGGTAAGAATTTTTTTTTTCACTAATGCATTTTTTCGGCGTCCCAAAGGCATCGCCGGACGCGTTCGGCATTCTCGGAAGCGTCGTGGAACTCGTCTGGTGTCGCAGGAGGGGTTGTGATGTCCACGACATTGCGGTTACCATGGACTATCTTTTTTTCACAATCCTATTATGTTAGTAATTAAATAAACTCCCAACTTAAATGGGATAGTTCGAATAAACTTTTATAAATCCTAATTAAATTATCCTAATAAAATATATTTTAAAAGATATTTAAAATTAAAAAAATCTAATAAATTTTATAAATTCATTTATATTCTGATAATTTTATATTTAAAATTTAAAAAAATTCTATAAATATTATTAATTCATATATATTCATATTCTAATAATTTTATATTTAAAATTACAAAGATAATTTTATATTTAAAATTTAAAATTTTTTACAAATTTTATTATTTTATATTATTTATTTATTTATTTATTATTATTAATTTCAGTGGCCTTAACTCTTAATCATGTCAAATACAACAATTCCATCTACTCGAAAGGATATTGCTTTGAGTTATGTAACATGTTCGGATCCTAAAAATTCAAATATTGTCAGTTGTATTTTTTGTGGTAAATAACAAATGGCGGAATGTATTGACACATGCTACATTTAGTTGAGGGAAGTAGAAATATAAAAGCTTATCTGAAATACCGCGAGCATATTAAAGAAAAAATTATAGTGTTCATGCAAAAAAAAGGAGTAATTTGAAGAATCAAATGGTTGATATTCCTCATTCGGATGATATTGATGATTTGAAAGATTTGGAAGAATATGAAGATGATCTTCAAACTAAAGTGAATGGGAAACTGCCAATATTCGATCCAAGCATCCATCCTACAATCTAAGGTAAAAAGTGTAAACAAACTGGACTTATTAATCTTTATATTATGAAAGATATCGATGCAATTGTCAAACAAAGACGTGCAAAAAATAAAGGACAATTTGATGAAAACAAAAAGAAGTTAAAAGATTTGCTATGATGTCAAAATTCCTATTAATGTTGGTAAATATGATTCTTTTGGATCTTGTATTGAAGCTATTGGACAATTTGCATCTAGGATGAAACACCCATCATATCATGAAGGGTTAAGTATTTGAAGGAGTTAACAAATACAAATTCGCTTCTCAAATCCCACAAAGAAGATCATGCTACGTTGGGTGAACAATCATGATAGATGGGTGGACGGATAAAAATGGTAGCACTCTTATAAATTTTTTTGGTAAATGGTTCTAAAGGAAGCGTATTTGTTGAATCAGTTGATGCTTCAGGCTATTCTCACATAGTTGATAAGAAGTTTGAGTTACTTCCTAAATTTGTGTATTGCATTGGAGAAAAGAATGTGGTTTATGTTGAAACTGATAATGCAAGCATGTCAGTGCAGATCATATTTTTTAATTTTTTTTACTAAATTTACTATGTTTTTTCCAAATCGTTTTTTGGAAAACCGATTTCCACACTTGTGTGCAACTCATCATTTAGATTTGTTGCTCAAGGGTATATTCAAAATTTCTCATCTTAGAAAATTGCATGAATGAGTGTTGATGGCAAATGATTATATTTACAACAGGTCATAAGTATTGTGCATGATTAGAAAGTTTATCGAACAGAGAGACATGATAAGAACCGCAAAGACACATTTCGCAACTGCTTGCCAATGACTATCAGACAAAGAACTTCAAAATCACTAAATTAGTAAATAATATATTATGCATTTTCAATATTCCATTAATAAAGTTAATTTTATATGTTTTTATGTTTCAAGCTGATTGGTGGTCTTCTTATAGTGCATCATCACCTGAATTAAAAACATTTGCAATGAAGATTTTGAACCTCACATGCTCTTCTTCAGGCTGTGAATGTAATTGGAGTGTTTTTAAACATGTAAGTTAGATTTTTTTTAAATATATATTTATATTTATATTATGGACTAACTTTTTTACTTTTAAATTTTTTTGTATATACATTCTAAGAAAAAAAATATGTTGTCTCAACAACGATTGAATGATTTGTTATATATCAAGTACAACAGTGCTTTGAGAAGAAAATATGACATGCGAGATAAGATTGATCCTATTACTTTGTCAAAGATAGATGATAGTAATGAATGGTTCTTAGAAAAATTGGATAACAGTGATAAAGACAATGATAATGATTTTGTCTATAAAGGTGAAGATTTGCATTAGAGTGATATAGCACAAGCATCTGGGGTTGGTGAAAGTGCGTATGGCTTTCGTTCTCAAAATGCGTCTTCTTCAAATGGTGCATCATCATCTGCATCAGCAAAAAGAACACAAACTACTCAAGTTTGAAAAAGAAGAAGAGAATGATGAAACTGAAGAAGATATTGATGGATACAAATCAAGCGATGGAGCTGATGGCGTAGATTTGGACAATGAAGACAAAGAAGATGATTGTTTTGATATTTGAATATTTGTTATTTCATCTATCATATTTTCAAAGACTTTTGAGTTATTTTTAGTTTTTTTTGAATAATCTACCGCTTTATCAAAGAATATTTCATTTATGGGCATTTGGATTCTCAAAGACATTTTTAAAGACTTTTAATAGATTATTAGT
>JBAMIB010000066.1:1655137-1674472 GCA_037177415.1 Kaempferia rotunda | reverse complement strand
CTTTTTTTCTTGTGTTATTGTTGGTGTATTGATTTGGACTGTTGTGGTGTTTTTTTAGATCGGCTGCCGTACTCAATAAGAATTCTTTTGGAATCGGCAATTCGGAATTGTGACGAGTTCCAGGTGACTGGTAAGGACGTAGAAAAGATCTTGGACTGGGAGAACACCTCGCCCAAGCAAGTTGAGATCCCTTTCAAACCTGCTCGTGTTCTCCTTCAGGTTTGTTCTATACATTCGTCATCCTTGATGTTTGGAAACTATTGTAATTACAGAATTTTGCTAGAATTTAAAGAAACTTTAGGGGTGTTTTTGGGATGATTGAGAACCTTTCGTAACAGAAGAAGTCAAATTGATATCAATTGCCTTTCTTGTGTTAAGCCTGTAAGGAGAACAACTATGTAAATTAGAAAATGAGCCAAGAGATTGTTATCATGTTATCCAATTGAACCTATCCTGAATCCTGGATTTTTCACACTGATTGATGGGATTTGGACAGGTTGTTGACCAATTCATCATATTTATTAGAAAAGATTAAACTTAAAAGATTCAGGTTTTACTTGGGCATGCTTATTATTCTCATATTTGGATCTCATTCATCAGTTGCTTAGTCTCCTATTCTTCCACCTATTAAGAAGTTCTAATTCTAAATCCAAAGTGGGCCTCAAAACATGTGTATGCACACACATTTGCCACCTGTAGTTTGTGGATGATTGTATTGGAAACTATAATACTAAGGAAGACACATCGTGCTTGCTAATTTGACAAGTAGGCAGATGTATGTTGCTTCCTTTTCGATTGATGGACTTTCTGCTCATTTTATGTTTGTTTCAAAGTGTTTAAAAGTGGTGTGTTCATCCACAACTTTTATGTAATATAAATGGCGTCACAGAATGGAGTTTTTTTTCTTCTTGTAAGTCAATACACTCAAAGAGAGATGATTGGATAGATAACAAATACTTTACTCTGTTCTCGAAAGTTCTCAGATTGTACTGATTATGTTAGCTTTACTTCAGAAGTATCAAAGCTACTTGGTCTAATATTGCAGAGAGGATAGATGATGATTGAGGTGATCTTGTTTTGTTTCCTGCTTATTGTAGCAAATTTCTTTGCTTTACCATGTTATCTGACAATTGAAAGAGAACATGTATGCCACACCTTTTTGTTTTAAAAATGTCTTTCAATGTAATTGGTAAATTAAAGAAACATAATTTATTTAACATTTTCATTTGTTAATATGATCTATATCTTTATGGATCTTGAATTTGTTTGTGGCAGGATTTCACTGGAGTTCCAGCTGTTGTTGATCTTGCCTGCATGCGAGATGCTATGAAGAAGCTCGGAAGTGATCCAAAGAAAATCAATCCTTTAGTAAGTGCTTATATTATTACTTAGATAATCCCTTACATGGATCTCTTTTGTGTTGGGTATGTTTTGTCTTCTTTATTGTTAACTTCCAAAATTCATTTTGATATTCTTTTCCAGCATTCAATGGTTACTGTTCCTTTTTCAAGAACCTAGTGTAAGAGGCCAAGTTTGTACTGAATTTCCACTTTCTGAATTGAAGATATGTACCTCAGATGAGGTGCATTCATTTCTTTAGTTGACTGGTTGACTCACACAAACCAATTGAATTGAGAGCTTTGCGAGCATTTCTTTCTGATTGAATCTTGAACTAACCAATAATTTGCAATATAGCCTCTTAAACTGAAGAGCAAAATCATTGCATTTTTAGGAATAGTAACCCCTTCTTAATATTGCAAGATTATTATTTGAGAACTCTGTAATAAGTTAAAGTGTCAAGTTAAAATCTTTCAAATTTAACATCTACTCCTAGAAACACAAACTAGGGTATGGTTGACTTGAATATTCTTTCGGTCAGAAAACTTCTGCTGCAATTTTTTGGTCAGAAAACTGATAATGTGGACATTTGATTTATCTTCCTAGCTAAAGGAAAAATTTTACTCTTTATTTTTTGGTCCATCCAATTGGTAACAACAGAATGTGCAAGCATCATTGTTCTCTGAACTGTGGAATACTAACATTATACTTGTGGTGTATGGGCCAACATCATTATCATTGTATTTCTCGTGGTGGCAACACCTCACGCACTAGCCATCAGTCCATCCCGTGGGAACAATTAGTTTAAATTAAAAACCATTTATTGCCCCCGCTTGGGCCAACATCATTATCATTGTATTTCTCAGAACTATTTGAGGTTGACTGCATGAACCTTTAGTCCTTTGCAAACAATATCACTGGTAATATTAAAATTGATTATATCTTATGATGTTGATTAATATTTTGTTTGGTCCTCATCTATTACATCATCTGCTCCATGAGATTCAACTTTCTATTGAGAGAATCTATTTGTCATCTTTGAACATCTTGTTACCATCTCAACCTATTTTCTCTCATTTTGTCTCAATTAAAATCACACCTAATTCCTTTCAAGTATTAGTATTTTGTATTTTATTCTTGCAAGTACTCTACATCACTGTCTTACCAAATTAGGATTCTCATCTTTGCTACACTATTTTTTGTACATGTATCCTAATAGCCCAATAGCCCAACCCATAACGTATAGCCCAACACCGTCTTACAACATCTTTGCTACACACCTTTTTGTACATGTATCCTAATAGCCCAACAGTCCAATCCATAATTTATGGCATCTTATATTACAATCATATGAAATTTTTTATTTTGCCTTGGGGGAATGACAATCACACGAGACTCTAGAAACTCCTGTCTTTTCAACTACTCATTGTCTATGTTATTAATTAATGATTTTTTCATCAGCATTCCCTTAGTATCATTTGAAATAAGAAAACAAAATACATGAAACTATTACAACTAGTAGATAGCAATGCCCTCTATCATCCTTTAGCATTTTTCATTGTGGTCAAGCCATTCAACATAAATGCCATTTTTCATGCAGATTCCTGTGGATCTTGTTATTGATCACTCAGTGCAAGTTGATGTGGCACGATCAGAAAATGCAGTGCAAGCAAACATGGAACTTGAATTCCAACGCAACAAGGAAAGATTTGGTTTTCTAAAGTGGGGTTCCCATGCATTCCAAAACATGCTTGTAGTTCCACCAGGATCTGGTATTGTCCATCAGGTAAATGGATTGTTTTGACCATGAAAATACTATGTTAACTCTGTATTCTGTAAATTATTACTCAATAATTTTCTCTTATTCCATTGATCATTATATATCTGATTAATTTTGAGTTTGGAAATGCCTTCTACAGGTCAACTTAGAATATCTTGGTCGAGTTGTCCTCAACACTGGAGGAATCCTTTACCCAGACAGTGTTGTTGGTACTGATTCCCACACAACAATGATAGATGGATTAGGTGTTGCTGGCTGGGGTGTAGGTGGAATAGAGGCAGAAGCTGCAATGCTTGGCCAGGTAAGTTTATTATTAGCAATGTGACAAATATTAAATGCCTTCATTTGAGCTGGAGAATTTCTTTGATCACAATATTTTCTATCACCCTTTCTTTTCTATTCTTTATCTATAGCAAACTTGCCACAATGTACGCGGTGTAAATTTCTAAATTTCAGTATCTAATAGGATGATTGGTATTTCATAGACTTTTCGTGTTTATGCATATATCTTTAACTACTTTCTGAGATCACAGAACTATTTGAATTGCAACCAACAAAACACAAAAGGGCCTCTATAGTGGCATTAAAGGACATAGAAAAGGGGAAAAAATAATACTATTGTGAACTACTTTCTCTGGAATTGGGTGTTATGCTTGAAAAAGATATACGTCATCTGCATATAGCCAATTCATGATATATGTCAAAACCTTGGAAATTTATATGGGTCTTGTTTTGGTTTCAAGATTGACTATGATTCATCCTTCCTATAGTTGTAAGTTTCCATAGTATAAGTGTATGGGTTGGATAAATTTCCCAAATACGAGGCATCTTGTTGGGACTTGGAAAACCTTTTAACTTTTTACTTGGAGTGTCTCAGCGGGTGTCAATCCTTTTTGACATCCATTTTTTCCTTGATTATAGGAAGATCAAACCAACCAGGCCACTGCTTGTCTGGAACCTTTATAGAGCTTGTCTGGGACCTTTATAGAGCAGCTTTAGCTGTGTAGGCTACTATTGTTTCAAACATAACAGGTTAAAGTTGAACCTTTGCTCTTTAGTTTCTTAGTTGCTGCAATAGTGCGATAATAAAGAAGTTGGAGTGGTGTCTTTGAGTCTGCATAGTTAACTTGTTTTGATGTGACTCAATTATCTGCTGTCCCCATCCTCATGAACCGAAAAGGATGAATGTCTCCAAATTTATCTTTCTTTATCTAGAGTGATATAAATTGATGCATGGTTAAAGGAAGTAAGGAACTACATTTTCATATAGCTAGGGTCTTACATGTAGTATTTGCTACCTAGTTAAATAGATTTTAGGGCTTTCTTGCAGATATTCCATACTTACAGGTAATATACATAAAGGTAGAAGGGACTATCTTTTAAGGTAACCTTTCTTGCAGATTTTCACCTCTAACAGGCTATCAAAGTCTGAGGTTCCGAATAACCCTCTCTTCCTCTCTCTCTTAATCTTTGGTGCAATTTCCAAGTGCAAGCTGCAGATTTGATCTCCATGGGATAATTCATTAAGAAACATGTTCAACTGTAGTTCTTGAAGTTTTTTTTTTTTTTTTGGCAAGAAGAATGTGGTAACTGCAACATTGATTGTGCTAATGTTTGATGTCCATGGGACAATTCATTAAGAAAATTCTCATTACCATGGTGATGCAACAACAGGTGATTGGGCAACAGTAGGGAGAAATATGCAAGAATGAGTTGGAGAGCTTCAATTGATGCTTGATTTTCCCAGGGTCATTTGAGAGAGAGAGAGAGACGAACCTACCACTGTATGAAGTAGTGTGGGATAAAATGCTATTATTTTAATCATAAAGTGACACCCATATGTATATGGACTTGGACATAAAACCTAATGACCAAATACCTAATATGGGGCTAAGCTATTGGCTAATGCCAGCTGATAACTATTAATTCTAACGCCATGGAGATCATTTTCTTGTTACTATTTTTGCTGACTTAAATTGCAGTTATATGGTAGTGATATGGTTTGTTCTGCATTATGATCTATTTATACATATAAAATCATTGAAAAAAAATCTTGGAAGTGCTCTCATGGTTTGTCAATGTAACAAATTTTCAGCCAATGAGTATGGTGCTTCCTGGAGTTGTTGGTTTCAAGCTCACAGGAAAGTTGAGGAGTGGTGTAACAGCTACAGATTTGGTGTTGACTGTGACCCAGATATTACGAAAGCATGGGGTTGTTGGGAAGTTCGTTGAGTTTTATGGTAATGGATTGATGTGTCCCATGACCTTTAATTTGTCTTTTCAATATTTCTAGAGCTTACTTTTCCTCCTAGTCACTCTTTTTATCTTTGATCCTATTTTACTTTTTGCTATTAATTGTAATATGTGTTTTTGATACAGGGGAAGGAATGAGTGAACTTTCTTTGGCAGACCGTGCTACTATTGCAAATATGTCCCCAGAGTATGGAGCAACTATGGGCTTCTTCCCAGTTGATCATGTCACACTGCAATATTTGAAATTGACTGGACGAAGTGATGAAACTGTAATTTCCTTTTAATTTTTGTTCGAGAAGTTTTAAATGCATTCAATAATCATCTTTGTTTTTAGGTTGCTATGATAGAATCCTACTTGCGCGCAAATAAGATGTTTGTTGATTATAGCCAGGTAACTTGCTCTCGACAGTGTTAACTTTAGATGACAATATTATAGTCGGTTGTTCTGACTCAAGCTCACTTCCAGCCTCAAATTGAAAGAGCATATTCATCCTATTTGGAGTTGAAACTAGAACACGTTGAACCATGTGTCTCAGGACCTAAAAGGTAACATATCTTGGAAACAAGTTGAACTGTTGTACTATGTTGTAGCTGAATATATCCTTTGTTTTTCTAATAAAATAACATGCAGGCCTCATGATAGAGTCCCTTTGAAGGAAATGAAAGCAGATTGGCAGTCTTGTTTGGATAACAAAGTTGGTTTCAAGGTATAAAAGAACAATTTTATTGTACTTTCCTGTGACCAGATTTTGCCAAATCACCAATGCTGATCCCAAGCTCATATGAAAAAGATTGAGGATTGTGTTAGGGTCAGACAGTCAATGCAGAAATTTATATAATCTGTTCAGATAGGCTTTCCTGCATTTGTTGTATGGTTATGTTGTCACCTAATAAGGGATATTACCTTTGCTTAGTGTCCAATTGAGAAATAAAAACCACATAGCTGACTCTAATAATTGGGAGCCTGATATTGTTGTTGCTTAGTGTTGTTCTATATGCAATCTTACTTGCAAACGATAAACTTTTCTTTCAATTACTTAATCAGATAATTAATTTCAATAAAGGTACGTGATCAGCTGAACTCTTCATCCGTGATCATGCCCTTTTCATTGATGCAAGGTAGTAACTAAGCATGCAACAGGGAGGGGTCTAAAGTTTGAAAGCAGACATGCAATATGATGCTTCTTGCAGATCCCCTTAATAATGCTTTCTCCACAACTAACAATATTTTTTACGAAGAATGAATTCACATGCTTCCTTTACAATTTATCTGAGTTCTTCTTAAGAGTGATATATTGACATCATCCTACGTTTACCTTCATGCCATACATAATATTTCTTATTTATTCGTTAGCTATCACTATCAGAGTATTCAAAACCACTAGAAAGTCTTTCATTTTAACAGAAGAAAGTCATCAGCAGAATGCATTTGTAGTTCACCTTATTATTCTTCACTGTTCACTTTATGTAGTGGCGGTCTTATTTTGCAATATCTGTTTTTATGAATTTTTATAATGTCTAGATTGAATATTCTTCTTTGGTTTTCTCTTTCATTGTATACCTACTTTCTAGGGTTTTGCTGTTCCAAAAGACTCCCAGAATAAAGTTGCAGAATTTGATTTCCATGGCAAACCTGCCCAGATAAAGCATGGTGATGTTGTCATTGCTGCAATTACTAGTTGCACAAACACATCAAATCCTAGTGTAATGCTTGGAGCTGCTCTGGTTGCAAAGAAAGCTTGTGAGCTAGGCCTGGAGGTTGGCATACATTAATTATTGCATTCTATTTCGATATATGAATAATGCATACTTTCAGTTTTCCTTTCTCGTATTTGATTATGGTCTTACTTATAATCTGACTGCAGAATTATGTGATAAAATTCCAAACAAATGTGTGCGACAATTAATTTCGTGGTTTGAAAATAAGGCTAGTTGGATAGTCTGACACATTAGTCAATTATCATGTTTATATCACCATTGCATGAATCATGAAATGTTTTTTGCTGCTCGGTGGGGATATCCTTTTACAAATAGCTGTCTGCTACATGCTAGTTTGTTTTAGTTGAACATGCAACCTTTTTTAATGATGAACAACATGTAATGCATTCAAGAAATTCTTAGTCATCAGATACTTTTACTGATTTTCCTCTCTGCAATTTTTTTGCCAAGCAACTTAGCATGCTTCTAAAACCTCAGATTGATGTCCTAGAGATGTGGATGACTAAGATAAACTTGCATTTTTCTCTCCTTACCTTTTTCATATTGTATTTCTGGTAGTAGTTGGTCCCAGGGTTATAGCCAAGTAATCAAAAGCATGTTTGCAGCTACTTCTTGGATTTACATCTAAGTCGACTATAAATGATTGTTTGCATTTGGTGCATTTATTTCCTGGATAGATTGAAGTAGAGTTGTCTTTTGTGCCCAATCCATATGATATAATTTTTGTGTTATGCCAGCAGCACAGTGAAAATGCTTTACCCTTATCTTAGAAGTAAAAAAAGCCAAGTGGAGTGGATTGGAAGAGTAAGACTCATAAATTCATTGTAGCACTCTTCAAATTTAAACTAAATTGATCATCTAAATATTATAGTCATTTTTTAAGAATTAAATAAAATAAATGGAAGGAGATTGAATGTGTAAAAAAGATTTGAATTCATCTCCGCATTTTTATGCATACCAAAGCATTCGGAATATTTGAATAGTATAATACTGAAATTATATTCAATGCAGCTGTTGATTAACCAAGGTATGGAACATTACTTTAAACCTTGGACTGACCTGACCTATGTAATTTTTCATCTCATTGACCTTTCTTCTTGTACCATTTGCACTATCAAGCTGTTATGCTTCCCTGTTTTGGGATCCTTGTGCACATTAAGTGTTCAAGTTTGTTCTTAGCTACCAATTCAACAAATATGACATAGAGTCATGCTTCTCAAACTATTTGGGATTCATAAATGGATTTGTTACCATCATTCAAATATCTCTGAAACGTCGTCAATATGAGCCATTAAATGTTCAACCTATAACTTGTATAATACAATCCCTATGGGTAAAGTTCAGAGCATATGTAAACATGTAAAAAATTTGATTCCTTAATATAATGGATTCTGTCATGTTTTATCAGGTAAAGCCATGGATTAAGACAAGTCTTGCTCCTGGTTCTGGAGTTGTAACCAGATACCTTGAAAAGAGGTAGTTTCAATGATGATGCAGTATTCCCGGATATAACTTCCTTGACTTCTCAAATTTGAATCTGCGATATTTGTTTCAGTGGTCTTCAGAAGTACTTAAACCAACTTGGCTTCAATATAGTTGGGTATGGTTGCACTACCTGCATTGGCAATTCTGGTGACCTTGATGCATCGGTGTCAACTGCAATATCAGAGAATGGTGATATTTTTAGTTCTTATTTTATATTCCACTTATTTTTCTCTTTGAGAGGAATTCTGAAGTCCGTTCCACTTCAGACATAGTTGCAGCTGCCGTCCTATCTGGAAATAGGAACTTTGAGGGACGTGTACATCCTTTGACCAGAGCCAATTATCTTGCATCACCTCCCCTTGTTGTAGCATATGCTCTTGCTGGCACGGTATGCATGACTCTGCTAATTTCTGTCTTATTTCTGCAAAATCACGAACTGATGTACTCTTATTTGGCAACAATGCTAACATAATGCTGCAAGCAATAGAGAATCAGGGGTAATTTTTAGTTTAACCTTTGTGGTGTCATTTTCTTATGTCTGTCAAATATCCCATATATATAAAGGAGAGCCTAAAGAAAGTCGCACACAAATTCTAAATTCTAAAAACAATGTTAACCATGAGTAACTTAAAGTAGACCTTTTAGGGATTTTTTTTTCTATTCTTTTTAGGAAGCATGTAAACCCGTTTTTGACATTCTTTCCAAAGCTTTTGAAACAAATTTTTTTATTTCATAGTCTCTCATAACATTTGTAATTTATATAGTAAAACCACCTCACACA
The DNA here is from genome assembly GCA_037177415.1 of Kaempferia rotunda. Classification (NCBI taxonomy): domain Eukaryota; kingdom Viridiplantae; phylum Streptophyta; class Magnoliopsida; order Zingiberales; family Zingiberaceae; genus Kaempferia; species Kaempferia rotunda. The sequence continues at coordinate 1,665,116 of JBAMIB010000066.1, read as the reverse complement.
AAATATATTTAATTATTCCATAGTTGAGAAAAGCTATGAATATGAATAGCTTTCCATAAATTGCATGATTATATAGAATTTTTAAACTAGTGGGATAAATTTTTCAATATTAGCGTTGTATTATAATTTTGATTGTAGATATATATATTAGTAAGAAAATTTTCAAATTATAGGTTCACATAATTTCCAAAATTTTAGATAATTTTTTAATTTAAGATTCAAATTAACCTTCAAATAAATACAAATTAAAAAGATTTCTAATATTAAACTTGAAGTAAAGCTGTCTTATGAAAAGTTAAAAGACTTCAATACCTCAAGTCATCTAATTACAATTAAAATTAATCTCCACAAAGAGTGACTAAGATTTGAAAAAAAAAAATAAAGTAGTACAATTTTATAAAAAATAAACTAAATTCACAAACATTAAGTGAAATTTTACTGATATCATTTATAGAATTCATAAAAAAAAAAATTAAATCAACATTTTATAATTTTATTAATGAATTAAATAATAAATATTAGACAGTAAAACTTATCAAATAATTATTATTTTATAAATTTTTAATATTTAAAGAAATTTTAAATTCAAAAGGATAGCTTATTTCTGATTGCTAAAATGTGAAACTATTCATTCAGTATAAAGTTTAATAAGTATAATGGCACTCAGGGTATATTTTTTTTTCACGTAATAAGTAATAAATGTTGAAACAATAACCAAAAATAATTCAATTTTGAATTCATAATTATTCCTTAATTACAAAAACTAAGTTTCAAGTATCTAAATTTCCAAAACTAATTTTTGAATAATTATTAGATTTGAAAAATAACAAAAATTAAAAAATTAGAATTAACTATAAATTTAAAATAAAATTGTCTCCTTTAAATTTCAATTGTTGTGCAGCATTAATAATTTTAAAACTAATTTGAGAATTTAGTATGTTTTTTATAAAACTAATTTGTAGGAATATTCATTGAATGAGTCAATAAGTAATGTAATAAAGTTAAGTTTCTAAAGTATACTTGTGTAGTGGAACTGTTGTGAAAAAATAAATTGTTTTATGTTATTCATAATGCCAAATTTGAATTGAACAAAAAACAAGCATAAAACAATTATTCTACCCTTATGGACTGCAGTATATGCTTTTTGTGCTTTGTGATTTGGGAATCCTTGAGTTGGATCAATTGGATTTGGATTGAAGATATTACCAATTAATTTCGAATGCCATATAATTTTTGCTAATTAAATCTTTTTCTTTGGTAAGGTTTTTAGTATCCTGCTCTTGTGATTTATTTCACGTACATTATGTTCAATGGGACCTGTTTGCAAGGATCTAATAGTTTCTTCCATTTCCCCCCTTTTTCAAGGATCCAATGCATTTATTTGATATAATCATGCAAAAAGTTGTGTAAAGCAATCGTTTGCTTTTGCTGGAGACGTGAAACAATTTGCATTTTGCTTGCTCAACGAGAATGATCTTGCAGGTTGACATTGACTTTGAAAAAGAACCCATAGGGACTTCCAAGGATGGCAAGAAGGTTTACTTCAGAGATATTTGGCCTACTTCTGAAGAGATAGCAGATGTGAGATACTTGGTCCTGGTCCCCTTTTCCATATATAAATTCATCAGAAAGGCTTGGTGAAAATTTTGCTCTTTTGTTATTTCAGGTTGTACAATCTAGTGTGTTGCCAGACATGTTTAAGAATACTTATGAGGCAATAACCAAAGGCAATCCCATGTGGAATCAGCTCTCTGTTCCACCAAGCACAGAGTACACTTGGGATTCCACATCGACATACATTCATGAACCTCCCTACTTCAAGGACATGACGAAATCACCTCCTGGCCCGTACCCTGTTAAAGATGCTTATTGCTTACTTAACTTTGGTGATAGTATTACAACAGATCACATTTCACCAGCTGGAAGCATTCACAAGGATAGTCCGGCTGCCAAATTCTTGGTGGAGCGTGGTGTCAACCCAAAAGACTTCAACTCCTATGGGAGTCGCCGTGGAAATGATGAGGTGATGGCGAGGGGAACATTTGCCAACATTCGTATAGTTAATAAGCTCTTGAAAGGAGAAGTTGGTCCTAAAACAATTCACATCCCCACAGGGGAGAAACTGTCTGTGTTCGATGTTGCTATGGTAAGCTATTGATTCAATGTTGTTTAAAGCCCTAATCTGCACCTTAACATATTTTGCCGGATGTTACATGAATCTGTCTGTACATATGGCAATTGGTTCTATTTGCTGATGTTTTGTACTTTGTCCGCAGAGGTATAAAAGTCAAGGCCACGATACCATAATATTGGCAGGTGAAGAATATGGAAGTGGAAGTTCTCGTGACTGGGCTGCTAAAGGGCCGATGCTTCAGGTACTTAATCTCATAGGTAGTCATTACTTAACTGTGCATCCTCAGTGCAGGTGAGGATTTTTCGTTACTACAGATGTTGTCATAACGTGTGCATTGTTGCAGGGTGTCAAAGCGGTGATAGCAAAGAGCTTCGAAAGAATACATCGTAGCAATCTGGTGGGCATGGGAATTGTTCCCTTGTGTTTCAAGCTTGGAGAAGATGCAGACACCCTCGGATTGACAGGCCATGAACGATACACTATCCACCTTCCAGACAATGTGACTAATATTAAACCTGGCCAGGATGTCACAGTCACCACAGACACTGGCAAGTCGTTCGCATGCATTGTTCGCTTCGACACTGAGGTAGAAGCAAGAGTTCTAATTATTTCTTACACTTGAAAAGGTTTTTGGTAGCACTCAGTAGCTGTTTCTATTTGATGACACAGGTGGAGCTTGCATACTACAACCATGGTGGAATACTTCCGTATGTCCTTAGGAGTTTGATCAACACCCAGAATTAGTCTATATTTATACACGCAATACAAATGAGGAGCTGTTGCGGCACAAACAACGGCATTTTTTGGTTGTCATTCCATTGGTAACAATTGATCTTGCAGTTTTATCAACGCTGCCCAATAAATAAAAAGAGAGCGGAATAGCGAGAGCTCAGTGCTTGAATTTATAGCACTCACGATAACTGTGTGATCATTGATTCTTTCCGATCGCAAAATTATGCATTTTATACTGGGTCAAATCATGCTTGTTTACCAATAAACTCTTCATTGGTATTAACCAGCAGCGGGGATAATGGTACCCGTGCTTGGGTAAAGTAGAAGGCCGTGCTTGATTGCTCATTAATTCCAGATTGTCTCATTAATTCCAGTGCAAGAGAATTAGTCAGTCATTCATTGCAGTCTTGTAATTGCAGCAAGTAAATTATCATTGTTTAAAATTAGTCATGTTCTCAAAGGCTTCAAATTTAAGTGCGAAGTTGCTTCCTTGAGCTAATATCTGCATACTTTTGACCAACAATTTTGAAACTATTGACAGCGAAATTAGAGGTTTCATAGAACTATTAACATGCACAATCCACGTGCACGACCTTCTTGCGCTGAAGGCACCTTCAATGCTGAGTCGCACATGAATGTCATGCACGCAGTTTTGTGCAGACTAATACTCCTATATATATATATAAACACTTAAATTTTTTCTTAAGATATTTTACTAAAAAAAATTCTTTTATTTTCAACCAGTCAATGAAATTTTTTTATTGCCATAGTTTTCATCTTACTCGACACTAATTTTTTTTATAAAAAGTTATCTATAAGCAAATATTTTACACGATAGAAAAAGCCTACTAAGTAAAATGACGGATAGCTTTCCAGCAAATATAAATCCCGTCAACATTTGTAAATTCAACAGAGAATTCAGATGAGAAACGAGAACATATATCAATCTGAATTTTTCTGTGCTCCAACAAATAATGTTAGTATTCACATATTCAGTGTCGGCTAACACTAATTAACTCTCTGAACTTGTGGCGGAATACTGGTGCATCTTCAAAACGTAGTTCATCTACACATTTGCCATCTCCATAAGCTACAATATAATTAAAGATAATTGAATCCTACCTAGATGATTGCTCTAATAAAACTTGAGATCAATTCTCAATCAGTGTAAAATATCTTGCTACATGATCTCCCCTATATAAAAGGCCGTTGAGGAGTCGCTAAGGTGACAGTTACTTTTTGCTCTAATATAATGAAACACAGCATCAATAAATACAAAAGATTATTCACCATTATAGATAAACCAATATTAAGAAAGTAGATACTCACAATCACTTGTGAGCATCTTAATTGAAAAGCAGATTTTTTTTTTTCTTTTTCTTTTCCTAATAATGTACAATTCAACTGAAGCAATTAGGAGGTTCATTAGTTAACTCTACAGTCCCCAGGATTCGCTGAGGTATCCCCATCCTCGCTATCCCCATCTGAATGATCTCTGTTCCTAAGATGCATTATAGCATCCCTTAAGTCTGGATCATGATTGTCATCTGGCCTAGATTGCATCCTCTGAAATGCAAAGATTTGAGCTATCATATCTTCTGGAAGAGCAAAGCGAAGAAATCTAGTCTTTTGGTTCTTGCACTCTAACTGATAATTCCAGAATCACCATACGATTGTTGAAGGGTCATGGTGATTGTTTATCATGATCAACATCGACAACAGCAAATCCACCGTCAGTTCACCGCATCATAGTAGTCATAATAAGCAAGAGCAAAAGAATTAGTCAGTCTTTCATTATTCATTGCAGCTGCAGCAAGTAAATTAGCTTATAGATAAATTATCATCGTTTAAAATTAGTCATGTTCAAGCACTCGTCAATAGCTTCAAATTTGAGTGTGAAGGTGCTTACTTAAAGACTAGATTTCTATCGGTAAACAAACCTTACTGTCAGTTAAGTCAATGGCACGTTTAGTTTCATATGGCCCATATATAAAAGAACACTAGATAACCAAATTATCTAAATTGAACACACAAAGTAACATCATGGTATGGAGTTTAAGGCTGAGTACTTGGATGGAAACTTGGAAAGACATGAGTGAGAGGTGGCAGCAAAACAGTACATAACTGTACATTATTGATCTATCATCGATATGAACACTTTCATAATATATTCCCTCTACCTCACCCTCGTATCATATTTCCATCCAAGTAAGCCCAGTCTAATAGGTGAAAATGGAAGATAAGATTTACCTCCTCTAATTTAACAGGTGAAGATTGTTCAAGAGCAGTTGGTGTCCAAATCTTTATATCATTCTCAATGCCGCTAGTTGCAATGACAGGAGTACATGGATGAGCCTCAATACAATTGACCGCATATTTATCTCCTTTCATTGCCCGTAAAAGTTTCCCATCCCTCTTCCTCCAAATAAAAACTCGCCCACAGTCTGAACCACTGGTAACATACTCACAATTTGGACCAAAAAAATCCACACCTTTCACAGTCTCACAATTAGTGTGTCCTTTGAAGACCTGAGGTACAATCTGATTTCCAGCTTGAGACAGAGGTGAAGCCAAGCTAGATCCAACTCCAGTATCAACATCCAAACTAGATACTGGCAGCACTCTGTCTGCATGTGGTCCAAGCCCATGATCCTTTGTGAAAAGATATATATGCTCATCACTGTACGATGTCAGCAGCTCACCCTGATCTGAGAATGCCACGCCTGTAATTCCAGTATCATGATCACCATCAATGAGGTGAAGCGGACAGAACATATCACTAGGATATCCACAATCAGTTGATCCATCAGACTTATATTTGCGAATGTCATAAACTCGTGCATATACATCTGTTCCAGCAATTGCAAATTGATTTGGGCTCCTTGGATTTATTGCAATAGCATTTAGATGATTGACTTCACCATCATCCAATGTGCATGTAAATAGCTTGGTAGCATTTTTTGTTCTCAAATCAATCTGTACAAATAGAGAAATTAATGATTAAGTCACAAAATGTCAGATGAGAAAGGAAAGAGGAGAGGATAAAGATACCCACGTGCTGGACTACTCCGTCTTCACCACAACTATAAAAGGTATGGGGACTCCCTGGCTCAATACCTAACTTATGAGCCCGACCAACATGATTAGTTAGCAATGTGGTAGCCACCTTTCCACCTTGTAGTATCTCAGCATGTCTAACCTAATTACATGAACAGAAATTATCATTGTTTGATGAAAGCATGAAGAAAAGAAAAGAAACGTCCAGAACATAAACAACATGGTGGAATTGTCATATACTATACCTGACCATCTGCAGCACATGTAACAATGGTCCGATCATCTGTGTACGGCATGAATCGAGCATGGAAAACATTGTTTGAATGACCTGAATCAAAGGATAATTTGATATGTCCAGCATCCCAATCCCACAGAATCACCTTTTGATCATCAGACCCAGAAATGAGAATGTCACCATCTGCATTGAAGCTCACGGTGTTGACACAGCCTCTATGATTGTTTAACTTTCTATAGATCCGAAAACGCATAACAAGGTCCTATGAAGAAAAGAAAAGATCAAACTAGAAAAAATATGGGTTAAATAGACTAAATTCTAACTGGTTCATAGGAAAAAGTCAGCATAATGGAGAATTTCACCCCAAAATCCTGGTTTAGAAATTTTGAAGTAATGTTGTTACCATTTTTAGGAACTAAGTAAAAAAATGGACTAAGAGAACGATCAGGAAAATATTAAATTTTATTTGCAATGCTATCCTACAATTTGACTGTGTTGATTATTGTGTTTCATGACAAAAAAAAATATTAACAGACAAGAATTTTATTATTGATAACATCAGGCCTCCAATATAGAACTAATGTAACAAAAAAAATAGTTAAATCAAACTAGAATTTCATTGAATCATGCTGAGGCAATTTTCATATTTGTTATGTTAACTATTTTCAAATTTCGTAAATGCCAACTCCTACAATATTTAGGACAGCATAACAAATTCACCAGCATCCCCAGAAAAAGAAAACAAATCATCAAAAAGAAGACATTTGAGGGTAAAGTACAACCAAAATAAATTGCACTAGACAAATTCTTTCACTCTCTGGCCCTTCCAACAAGTGCCCATGTTCTTTCACAAAAGCTCATTTTGCATTTACTAAGCATTTTGAACCTATCATAAGTAAATAATAAAAAGTTTCCAGAACCATAGTAATCAAGATCTGTCCTCAGCTCGACTAACACTGTCGTGAACCTGAATAGATGAGAGAGCTGTCCAACAATTTGTCACACTCAACTAATGTCACAAAAGGCTTAACCTGGGTCGTCATAAATACTTTAGACAATCAGCTTCCTAAGATGTCCAATATGCTAGGTTCCCTTAGCATTGCCAGCATAATCAAGTATATCCAAAACATTTTTGATGCACTCATGATAATCAAATTTCCAATTGCAAAAGCATTTGAGATGTTTCAGGTTATAGGGCATACTCTTCAAGGATGCACTGGGACTTGATGCATCCTTTTAAAATTTATTCAAGGGTTTTCTCTACAGCCTTGTTGGTCAATCCCCTTTATATGCCAGAATCCAGAAAGCATTCAGATAGAAAAGAAATTGCACAAGTATATTGGGCAGTATTTAGAGATTGAATTTAATTGAAAGAATTATCTGGCATCAAATAGTAATGAACAAATAAAATATGGCAGGACATGAACGATATAACTATAACGGATTGCCCGCACCCTCAAGTCCTCAATCTATCAATTGAACAATTCTCTGACTGCAGATAAGAAACAGAAGTGAAATTTCACAATCAATCTAATTCCAAAAGTAGGAATCCACTAAATTTAATGTGAATGGAATGCAAGAACCAAAACCCTTAGAGAGTGGGAGAAAAGCTTTGTATTCTTCAAAATACAATTGAGAAGTTTTTGCTGAATGAAATTGCACATTCCAAGTAAAACTTGTAAACCAGGAAACAGAAAATCCGATCCATCTCTTAGATACATAAATCGAACGAGCAATCACAGGATTCAGCTTTTAAAAATAACAACCAGAAAGAAAAATAAGCGAAAAACGACTGATGGATTATAGACCTCCGAAGCGCCAAAGCGGCGGGCGAAGGCTTGGGGAGTGAAGCCGCCGAGTTCCCGGTGCCAGAGATCGAGGACGCCCGGGCTGAAGTCCGACGCTCTTGTGGGAATCCTCTTCATCTTTTATCTCTCTTCTCTTTGTCCGATCGAAGACCGACGGTTAACTGGGAGAAGATGAGGCTTAGGATTCAGATCGGCGGCGGCGGAACGGTGAGAGAATGGGAATGCGACGGGTCTGCCTCTGCCTTGGCGATTATTATAAATCACAAAGAAATAACATAAATAAATAAATAATAGGATTGAAACAAATTCTATTAATTGACGAGAGTATTTTTTCCAGCTGTCATGATCGATAAAGTCGATATTCTGTTTATTCACACACTCTGAATTTTTATAACTATTTAATATATTGAAATATTATTAAGCTTCTTTAAGCTTAAACTTTTTATAGAGCTCAAGCTCAGCCAGAACTTTTTATCCAGTTCGAGTTTAAATTTGATATATTTAAATAAAATATTATATTTATAGTTAAATTTTATTTAAATTAATAAAATAAATTTATTCGAACCATGTTTATAGTGATAAATTTGTTTATTTTATATTTTTTTTACTATTAAATAAAAAAATAAATTTTGTTAAGCTGAACACCGAGTTATTCCGAAACGCTCAATTTGTAATATGAAATGTTAATTATAAAATAATTATTTCAAACTGAGGTCTCATATTTTGTGCTATTTTTTTAAGTTAATTCATTTGATTCCATGAAATTTTTAAAGAATTATAAAAGAAAATTGGGATGCACATGTATTTTAGAGCATGTGGGAGCTCTTTCAGAGCTTCTACGGTGACATAGCACGAGGCACGGACTTCCCTCTCATAATGGGAGGGAGGTCCCTCAGTTTATGCAAGAAGTAGCTCCTATATAGGAAGTTACTTTTTGTTTTTTTTTAAAAAAAAAAAAAAGATTTAAAGGATTTTTTAATTAACAGGATATATGATATAAAAGTTTAAAAATGTAAAATCCATAAAAGAGTTACTAAGAGGGTTTTTTTTAACAATGAGGATATATCTAAAATTTTTTACTTTTAACATGTGCGCATACGACAATAAGAAACTCTAAATGTGGATACCCATATCGGAAGTCTCTAGAAAGTCTCTCATTATTTACCATCGCAGCCTCTGAAGTGTGAATTTTTCTTCTAAACTGTTTCAAGAGGAAGAGTTTGCTTGATTGGCATAGCAAGGGTAAAACAGGAATAACGGATGGGAAATAAGTACTGTTGGATTATTATTATTATTATTAAAAAGTGGCTGAGAAAGTTTAGTTAAAAGAATCAGAATTAAAGCGCGGCACTTTTCTCGTGTCCGCGAAACGGACGCGTGTCCTTGAACAGCAATTGACCATGATTCCGCGCCTCGCGCGACTCGACACTGCGCATGGGAAAGCGACAGGCACGACCACGCCCACCGAGACGACTTTCCACGTGTCCGTTACCTCGCCGTCTCATCTTCCCGGCTCGGCGGCGAGCCTGGAAGCGTGTCCCGGCTGTCGCCAGTAGCAACAATTAAAAAACAAATCGCAAGAGATTACCGGATCGAGGGCGATTAATTGCCAATTAAACCTGATTAGTCCACTGTCTAAATGACAAAACGTGGCGTTAATTAATTAATTAATTAATTATTCGGCGGTTCTTTAAATGCTAAATTATGCGGAGTACGTGTATATATGGCATACATCCGTATTATGGTGCTAAATTTAGATTCGGTTCTTCTGCCTATTTTGTTCTTCTCCGTTCTTCCCTTTGATCTCTCCTTCGTTGTACGCCATGGATTCCTTTCGAAGATCCTTCAAGTCTCATGCTGTCTCGCATAAGTATTCTTCTTCGTGCATCGTCTTTAACGATCTCGAGAAGCAGCCGATCCTTCTGGAAAACGATGAGGCCGAGCACGGTAGTGAACTGGAAGTCAAGATTGACGGAAACAGTCACCACCCCGGTGCCGCCGCCAAGGGGGTCG
>JBAMIB010000066.1:1620153-1630349 GCA_037177415.1 Kaempferia rotunda | reverse complement strand
CTATTTTTTTAGAAAATGCGCGATTTTTAGAAAATGAAAATAGAAAACATGCAAACCAAACGCCCCCTTAGCTTTCCAAATTTTTAAACGACAAATGACTCTTTCATAATAAAGATTTTGTTAGAAATTTGAATTTTAGAAAAAAAACTCACTTTCTGCTCTTGGAGTTTATTCTTTCTATACTTAGCAATTTTTTTTCTTAACTTTCTTTTTAATGAAAATTTAACTTTCTATGATTTATTTTAAAATGGAAAATCTTAGAAAAATATATTTTCTGCTTCATTTTACACTTGTTGAACTTAGAAATTTTTCCTAATTTTTTTTACAAAAATTGAATTTTCTATGTTTTTTTTCTCAAAAGTGGATTTTTTAAATCAAATTTTAGAAATATTTTTCAACAGTTAGAAATTCATAATTTTCTTAAGAAAAATGTTTTTTTTTGGAAATTTCTAACATTACAAATATTCGTATTTATTCTAAAACTCTTTTATAAGTGTTGTACTTGTTGAACTTTAAAATGTTTTTTATACTTAGAAATTTTTTCAAGCATGTTTTTATTAGTTCTAACACTTAGAAATGTTTTCCATTTCATGCTTAACACTAACAAGTAGTTTAACCCCCTAATTTTATGTGATCAAAGGGGAAAATAATTAAGTCTAGTAATGTATTTTATAATTTTTATTCCCTTAGTTGTTTTTCATTGTTTTAATTTATGTGTTTATTACCCTAACTTAACTAGGGTTGCTCACATCAAAAAGGGGGAGATTGTTGATCCTCAGGATGGTTTTAATGTGACCAACCTAGTTAGGTTAGGTCATGTGTTGTTCGAACCCTTATGTCTAAGTGTGCAGGAGCTGAGGAACACAAGAAGTCGAGCGAAAGACGTAGCAGACGAGAAGGATTGTGCGGGGAGAGAGTCGATGGACTCGGCGCATCCGAGGGACGCGGAGACTGCGGAAGAGTACATCAGTGGATGAGAAGGACGTGCGTGACGTCCAAGGGATGAGAAGTCGAGGAGGAAGATCACTTGAGGAGAAACGGAAAATGGGTTCGGGTGAGTCCTATTCCGGATGTCCAACATCACCCAGGCGACCGGAAGCGAACGAAGGCGACAGAAATCAACCCGGGAAAAAGTCAACATAGAGTTGACTTTTTCACGTTCGGGACGGCCGGACCACTCCGAGGCGCCCTGTAGTGGTGGGCATAATTCGGTTAAAACCGAAAAAACCGGCCGAACTGAAAAATTCAGTTTTTTTTGTTTTTCAGCTGGTTTCGGTTTAGATTTTTAAATTTTGGTTATTCGGTTCGGTTTTTGGTTTTAGCTTCTAAAAAACTGAATAAACTGAACCAATCGTATTATAATTAAAATATAGTTTTTATGAATATTGAGTCATACAAGTTGAGTAAGCAATTAATCAATTGTAATTTTTTTTACTTATCACTTTACTTATTTACTTATTGTTAAAAGTAGGGGTGTAAATGAACCAAGCCGCTCGCGAACTATTCGAGTCTCGGTTCGAAAAAAAGTTCGTTCGAGTTTGTTCGATTAAGTTAACGAGCCGAGCTCGAGCTCGATTTCGAGCCTGAAAATATTATCGAGCCGAGCTCGAGCTTAACAGTATTTGGTTCGTGAGCTCGCGAACATGTTCGTTAAGAGGGCTCGCGAACATGTTCGCGAACATGTTCGTTAAGAGGCTCGCGAACATGTTCGTTAAGAGGCTCACGAATATGCTCGTTAAGAGGCTCGCGAACAAGCTCGTTAAGAGACTTATTTATAAAATTAAGCTTTTTTTATTTTATTAATATATTATATAAATATGTTAATATATAATGCTGTGAATAAGAGAATTAATATTAATATACTTATTTAAAAAATTACGAACCAAAAGAAGTTTTAAAGAATTTTTTATAATGCTGTTATTTTATATAACTCGTTTTGTATAACTCGTTAATGTTATTTTTTAAAAAAATAATAATATTAATATACTTCTTTAAAAAATTACAAAGAAAATTTTAAATAAGAGAAAAATAAAATAAATTAATTGTAATTCAACGGTCAAGATCATTGTGATCTAAATGAAAAAAAAACCCTAAAAGCCCTTCTCACTTTTTCTCTCGCAATGTAGAAAACCTACTTGCGCCGTCGCTCAGAAAACGTGAGCGCCCTTTTCTGAGTTTTCTCGCGTCGCCTCACTCACTGCCTCTCCGACTCTCTCAACATTGCTACCTCTCACGTTCTCTGGATCACTGCTTTGCTCTCAAATTGCTCTTTCGCTGGCCGGATCGCTGTTTCGCTCGCCGGATCGTGACTTTGCTGGCCGGATCGCTGCTTCACTCAAGCTTTTGTTTGAGGTTTGATTTTTTTGCTTCATTTCCTTATATTTTGGGTTTTAAGTGGAGTCTCTTGATTGTCTAAAACTGTTGGCACAGAAGAAGAAAAAAGTTCGATTTTGGTTTGTTTTCTCTTGTATTTCCCTTCTATTTTCTACATTTGTTGTTTGTGCAGTTGTGCTTGTGTTGTTTTCTACTTTTTATGTAAGAGTTTTTTCTTATGAAAGAATTATAGTTTGTGTCTCATGTTTACAAGTTTTTCATTTTTAAATATGGTGTACTTAACTATTTATGCTTTTACTATTTGGCAGCTAGAAGATGGAAAGCATGGCTGATTTAAAACTTAAAAGCAAGGTTGATTGAGTTAAGAGATGAAACTTCATGTTATGTATTGTTATTTGTTAAGAACTATTTACTGTTAAGGATTTATAATCCATGTGTTGTGTTAAATTGTTTAATTTTATGTTTGATGGATATGTATGGTTTGTATGTTATGCATTCACTTCTACAAGTAATTTTCAAATCCTGCAATTGATGTATGTATTCACTTCTACAAGTGATTTTTAAATTCTGTAATTATGTTATTGATTCATGATTTTCAAATCCTGCAAATGATGTTATGTATTTGTATTTTTAAATTCTGCAATTGATGTTATGTATTCATAATTTTCAAATTTTGTAAATGATGTTATGTATTCTTAATTTTTAAATTCTGCTACTGATGTTGTGTATTCATATTTTAAAATTCTGCATTTTCTGTTATTTGTTCCTATTTTCAAATTCTATAATTCATGTTCAGTTGATTTTCAGTTGGTTTTCACGAGCTCAATTTCGAGCTCGATTTTGTGCTTGACGAGCTCGAGCCCGAGCTTGATTATGTGACTAACGAGCTCGAGCCCGAGCTTGATCCCGAGCTTGATTATGTGACTAACGAGCTCGAGCCCGAGCTTGATTATGTGCTTGACGAGCTCGAGCCCGAGCTTGATTATGTGACTAACGAGCTCGAGCCCGAGCTTGTTTAATGTTAACGAGCTAAGTTCGAATTAAGCTTGTTTAACTTTTAAACGAGCTATTTTCGAGCCGAGCTCGAGCTATTCGCGAGCCTTTGAATTTCATTACGAGCCGAACTCGAGCTTAAAAATTAAAGCTCGAGCCGAACTCGAGCCGAACTCGAGCTCAGAGAAAAGCTAATCGAGCCGAACTCGAGCTTCATACTGTTCGGCTCGGCTCGGTTCGATTACACCCCTACGTGAGCGATGGGAGAAAATGAAGAACAATGAGTAGTGAATGCTGACAGTATTGTGTTGCGTAGCGTTGCGTTGCGTCGCGTTCCTGTGGTTATAGGTGAAGGCCTTTTATAGAATGTTGCTTTTCCTCTATCCACAAATATCGATGCATTACTAAAATAGGGTCAGCCGTTTTAACACTCTAAGGTCTTTCCCAAATTGGATCCACCGCCTTGGCGTTTGCAAGTTGGAAGCTTTCATCGTACAAATGACATAGGGAATGTTCCCTTGATTATCTGACAAATGCTATGCAAAACGTCAAAAAGGAACATTAGGCCCTTAGGCTAATGGGTCATATTCTAACGATGGGCTAGCTGAGTCCCTTCTATGGTCCGGTCAGACGTCGCTCTCGTCTAGGTCTGATCGGCTATAGAAGGTTGACCATTTCGAGGAATCGCCGTCCGCTTGGACAAGAGTCCAGTCAAACTGTATGTCGCGAAGATCTGATCAGACCGAGAGGACTTGGACTCCGATCGGACAAAAGGTCTAATCGTCTAGAGTGTTGGACCGGGCCGTACGGTCATGTTGACCACTTCTTGACTTTACCGTCACATTAGCTGACCTTCTTGACTTTGATTCCATTCTAAGCGTCCTACCTCATTTGTACTAAACTCTTGTGCCCTTTTATATTTCTCAATCCCGGATCGGACGTTCGGCTTGAGTTGTCGCACGTCCCCGATTGGACGTTCGATATTTGAGCTGGCGTTATTTCTCCACCACCATACTTATACCTCAAAATAAGGATACATCATTAATCACAATTAATACACAGTACAATAAGTATATCTTTTGACTATAACAATAATTACCGCCTCTCATCCCAAATGCGACCCGTATTTTAGCGGTACATCCTGATCCTGTGGCAAAGACGATTCGCTCACCCCCAACGTCTCCGTCAACCCGTCCTCAGGTCAACACAAAAGAGGAGGTACATCCTGATCCTGCAACTTAGTCACAAGGATGATTCATCAGTAAATTAGCGGGCACATTGAACGTTCATCAGTAAATTAGCGGGTACATCATCATCCTCAAAAGTGAAGATGCCCTTTTATTTAACATCAACTTGCTCTTTCTAGTACATTTTCATATGTCTAATTTAACATCAATGTAATTAGTCTATCATCTGGACTAATTATGCAGTCTATAAATCTACTATAAGCACGATCAAGATTCGTTGGCAGTCGGTAAAATCAACTGATTTGGTAGTCACATTAGTGTGACATTTGATGAATATACTTATCAAAGTTTTCCTTCAACCAAACAAGTTAACTTAGTCAAGACTCGGATTAACTTGCTCTTAATTTCTAGTATATTTTTATATGTCTAATTTATTCTATGTGTTGATGCAGTTGATTACATGAGTATTTATTCTATTCCATTCGACATCAAAATTTTCAATATAACAGACTGTTGCGCGAATAAAATACCTCCTATGATTATCTATTTATATCTTACTAATACTGAATTATTTGAGATTAATCGGGATCAAGATCCGGTCAATGAGGAGGTCATGTCACCTCCAAAAGTCAAGGTGTCAGGTCACCAAGTCAACCAGGGGCCCGAGTAAGCCACCCTTGAATCCGACCGAGATGAATGGCCGGTCAGATGCCCCACCCGGCTGGATATGAGACCTGCTCGGCATATCATACCCCAAGAATTCAGCAGCTATCAGAGAATCATTCACTAAAGTAAGTAGAAGGTTGGTCGACAAATCAGAGCACCAAGGTCACTACTTGATAAGCATACGTAACCTGAGGAACCTGCAAGCTGGTCGGCTCAACACAGGAAGACCGCTCCGAACATAAAGACCGGTCGGTGGATGCTCCACTGCCAAGGTCAATGATCGATAGGATCACATGACTGAGCAACCATGACGGTATCATCCGATCAGCTAAAGAAAACAAAAGTCCTCTGTCGCTTAGTGTAACGGAATGTCAGAGAATATTCCTGGTCATCTCATATACCAATCCGGGGAGGACACATGGCATGCACAATAATGAGCAGCACATATATACCCAGACCAACATGGAAAGAAATCAACACGTGTCCCCAGCTGTCAGAGATATTCTCCCTCTATAAATAGGCATTGGGAAGAGGGCCTCAGGTACGCTTTTCTACGCGTGCATCTACACCAAAACTCTGCTTCTTTTTCTACTCTTCCCTTTACGCAATCAGACTAACTTGAGCGTCGGAGGACCAAACACGAAGCGATGACTCCTGTTTGGTTGCTAACGTGATTTGCTTGGCTGAGTGTGTGCAGATCTGAGTGCGCCCGAGTATCCACATCAGCATCTTCCTCGTCCACCTGTGTAGGGTGTTCCCTGGTATCCAACCGACCGCCTTACAGACAGGATCAGAGATTATCTCATTTAACATCAATCTAGCCCTGTCAAGTCGACTAGTTAAATTGATATTTCCCTATCTAGCCTATGAATCTTACTTAACATGGATCCTGGACCATAATCCTTGGTCCATCCCTGACCAGTGCACATCAGCCGTTGGATCAGGATCCATGATCCAATGGCTGATGAGCACTGATTCAGGGATGGACCAGATATTGTGGTCTAGAGGATACCAATTAAAATCTTACTATCTGGTTGGCTAGGATTCTTAAGGGACACGTGGTGCAATGTAATTGGTGGATGCTTTTGCTGTAATCCCTCATCAATTCCACCAAATCTAAACCAATAGCACCAACTAAAAAAAATCGCTTTTAATAATAAGCAAAAATTATACAACCATGTGAGTGACTATCAAATCATAATAAAATATTAATCTTCTTTGATACAGGATGAATTAAATTATACTTCGAAATTCAAATTAAATTCAGCAGCAGTAATTATCGATGTATAAACACAAAACACAAAGATGACCGGCCCACTGCCATTAATCACAATCAACCAAAGAATTAATTATATGTAATTGAGCATAAGTGGTGGTTAATGCAGCATCCGAGCGCATCTGGTGATGACGGTGCATCCCCGGCGATAAGGATTGGCCTGCCGCTGGCGGCTGCAGTTGTAGTAGGACTGGCCGCGGCGGTCGCACGGCACGCGGTCCCTCTTCAGGGCGTCGTAGCTTATGTACCTCCCCCGGTACGCGGCGAGGACTCGTCGGACGGAGTCCGACTCTATCTCTCCCTCTTCATCGTCGCCGACGCACTCGCCAACACGGCCCTCGCACGTAGGGAGGCCGCCGTCGCCGGATCCGCGGCTCCAGTCGCTAGCCCAAATGGCTGTGGCTTCCGCGGCCGGCGACGGCGTCGAGTGGGAGAGGAGGAAGAGCGCGAAGAGGAGAGGAAGGAAGGTGAGCCGGAGCGCCATTGGGATACAGAGGAGTTATGCTGGTTTTAATTTGTGAGCATTTATAAACGGGCCGGTGAGATTTAATCTGGTTGAATCGGTCGGCTATAAAACGGTCGTTCTTAGCCACTTCTATATATATAAATAATAAACAACCTCTTCGCCGGAATAGGCTTTGCTAAGTATATATAAGATGGTTTCCCGCTTAGAACGGTAACAGTGAGTCATATTAAGTAAGAGAGATTTTATTTATAAAAAAAGATTATTTCAACAATTATTTGAGTATAATATCCCAATGCTCCTCAATACATAATAATGTTACAGGATTAGTACAATTATTTGGTTTTAATCTCAGCTATAACATATTTATAGAGATTTTTCTTTCAAATGGTGCACTTAAAGAATGGATGTTAGGCTTCTAGGCCACCCGTCCCGAGCGTTTCCCAATTTATCCTGGCGAGACATGAAAAATTTTTGTGGGTCGGGCTGGCCACCCCAGGATTGACGTTACCTAACCTAGTTAATCATATTATATTAGGCATCAAGGCCCCCACGGTGGCGAAGTTGGTACCTACATATACATTTGATGCAATATATTTTGGGGTCAATTCATAGTAAGTACAAAAATATCTCGTTGGATGTTTGATCTCTTCTATGCAAATGATCATTGTGCTACAACAAATTCCTATGACTTACCCCCTTCTAGAGTATGTGAAGCCGTCTTGGAGGGACTGTTAAGGTGACAATTTCACCTTGCTACATTAGATAAGGCATCAAGCCCTCCACAACATAACCGAGTTGGTACTTATAAGATGATAAATTATAACATGAGAGCAGGGATCGAATCCCGAGAGAATAATCCCTTGGGAAATAAAATCTCTCCCACTTAGAGAAGTCTCTCGATCACCGTGAATTACTCCCTTGAGACGAGCGAGTCACTTGGGACAGGATGTAAGAGGTGTTTGGGGTGAGAGAGTCACTTTTGCCACATTCAATAAGGCGGTTAAGAAGTATTGAGAAAAATATTTATGCACAATATATTCCAATATATCCTAGAAAAGGCATTGTTGCCTCCTGAATATGGTGTAGCGGTAGAGCGTCCATGCAGTCTTCCAAGCACTCACAATTTAATTCCCAACTATGATCTACTGAAAGGTATTTTCCTTCAATGGGATGACAAACTTGGGATATTGGGTCATCTGTTATGAATACTTTCGAATTTACTTGATAGTCAATGGAAAACTTTCGTGGGACAAACTGATCATCCAAAGATTAGTCAGCCCTAAAAACTGAATACATAGTGTTAACTTATTAAATACGGTTGACTAGTTTAACTAATTTTAAGTTGGCTCGAGCTTAAGTTTTGATATTTAACAATATATGAGAGAGACCAGATACTTGTCAAGGGAAGTCCTAACTGAAGGTTAGACAATGGAAAGTCCTAATTAGAGGTTAGGCAATGAGAAGTTCTAACTGAAGGTTAGACAATGAGAAATCCTAACTGGAGGTTAGACAAATGAAAGTCCAAATGGGTCAAGCAGGATCGTACATTGCTAAAAGAAAGCTCTAACCACGGTGAGGTAAGGAAAACCCTAATTAAGATTAGGTACGGTGATGAAAGTGAGTGACTAGTCTAAATTAAAGTTAGGAAAGGAAAAATTCTAAGTGAATTAAAGAGAATGCAAAGGAAAATTCAAACTATGGATGACAGTGTATATACTGTTTTTTTAATAACTCATTCTACTAATTCAATTTCTTCAACTAGAAATTGACTCATCAAATCATTTGATCCTCTCATCTTGTCAAATTCATCCATCTCGCATTTGTTTTATATCAACTTTAAATAAGTTTGGCTAACTCAACTTATACAATTCACTTAGATAATTCTACCTTCCCCGGCAAGGAACAATACTAGTCAAAGGTAAATCAGATTTCCATGTAATAAGGATTTGAATCTAGATTACATAATCAATCAAAAAACTTCGCCTCCTTAGACCAGTAGACGTTTCTAGTCTTTTATTAATTCAATTCCCTTAATTTATGTAGCCAACGTTGTTTCATATGTCATCTAATCTCATTATTTGTCAAACTCAAATTCCATAAACCTACTTGACTTTTCTAATCTATTTGACTATTTTTTAGCGGAATTTAAATAAATTTTTACTCACATTTTTTTTTTACTATTAATGAGATATTAATAATATATAATATTAAGGAGGTAACGTAATCAAATAATCTAATAAAAATATTCTAAATAATTACTTAAATATTATAAGTGTTGCTATTAACAAAATTTTCATAATCAAAATGTTTAATTATATATTTTTTTCAATAGATAACAAAATCAATCCGTTAGGAGATAAATTTTGATAGACTTAAACTTGAAAAACTTCTGTCTACGAATGCAACTACAACAACCGTTATACGTATACAAAAAATTTTATTTACAATTTAAGTATTTAGATAACAATCATTCATTTATTAATAAATTAGCACATCATAGCTCGTCTATAATGTTTTTAATCCTTTTTTTACAACTTGTGACTTAAACGGATCAAAAAAAAAAAATAGATCTTAGTTAAAAAATAATAATAATAATCTTTTAAAGTCTATAACTAATTTATAATATTGTTTAGCCTTAGTGGGTCTGAGACCTATTTGACCTCTCAGGTCCAGCCCTGCATTTGACGCATTCAATTAGCTTGATTTATGTGTTGGTGCAATCAACCTTGCCCAAGATTGATTAGGTTGATAGGTTAATTAAATTTGAATTGATTTGAATTTAAATTTTAATATTTGATCAATATATCAGTAAGATATTAAATAGGTCAAAGTTGATCAAATACTTGATGGTAAATAAGTTCATTTTTATTATTGTATTGTAGTGAATTTGTTGTAAGAGTTTTCTCAACCTCCGGAAGATATTAAATAAGTTCATAGTGGAAGGAGAATCACTAGAAGTAGATTTTGGATTAGTTGATGAATACCATGTAAATTGTTGGAGTTGCATATGTGAGTCAAGTTTGAATCAAAATTTTTGTTTGCATTTAAATAACGAGCACAAGATCAAAACGAAGTGATCGGAGATATTCAACATTTTTGTTTATGCTCTTGCGTCTCCTCAGGGATCCTCTGGACCATAATCCCTGGTCCATCCCTGGACCAGTGCACATCAGCCGTTGGATCAAATCAAGAGGGATCAATATTTGGATCTTATCTCTGATCCAACGGCTGATGTGCACTGGTCCATGGATGGTGTTCTAGAGGATCCTAACTA
>JBAMIB010000066.1:1544073-1558603 GCA_037177415.1 Kaempferia rotunda | reverse complement strand
AAGACGCTGATGGTGTTGAAGAAGCATATGAGGAGCTTTGCCCGAAACACACCCGACGGAAAAGGTGTCGGTGGTTAGGGTTTTACTAGCTCGTCAGGGAGATGCGAGGTGTGGAGATTTTTCAACGGGAAAAGGGGAAAAAATAGCTCGGGAACAATTGAATGTGCTTCGAACAGAAGGGGACGACATGGATTAGCACGTGGAAAAATGGCAAAGGTAAAAAAGGAATTCGATACGTGATTTCACACACGATTTTAATGTTTTACAAACTCAACTATGTGGTTCGGTAAAAATTTGAAAAATGTAGGCATAGAAGATGCAAAAAATAATAATATATCAAAAATAATTTAATTGTTACAATTCAGCGCCTGACATTGACAATAGTTGTGAAGTATAAATAAATACTAAACTAGGAAGCAATTAAGAAAATATGAGAGATTGGGATTACAGGAGTATTAAAAATAAGAACTTGACATGAAAGATGAATAACATTATAATTTATTATTTCCAAAAAAAATTTCTTCTCTTCTGGGATGTATGTAGCCTTGTGTATGTCTATTCTGTGCTTCTCCTTTTAAATAAACCAAATGGCAAGTACAAGAAAGTCTTCTAGCATCTAAGTTTTCCTGGGCAATGGTGCGCCGGTAAAATGTTCTCTCAATTTCCTAAGCATTAAGGATGGAATTTCAATTTTAATAAATTAACAAATAATTTTTTAATAAACAGCGGCTAATGAACCGTCCACTATAATACTTCAAAGTAAATCAGTCACTCTCAAATTAGTCGACGCAAAGTGTAGCAAGCCCAGATTTTACCAGCATTCAAGTGCCGAAGAAACCTCTGTGCAGTCCCTGTTAGCAAGAAATTTGTTTCAATCAACCCTTTTACTGAATATAGGAATGCTTTCGATAGTGCATAGCTCAGTTGAGCATGAACAAAACCAGCTTAAAATAGAAAGATCAAAGAAAATGGACCAAGTCCATTGCGATACAAGCAAACGACAACAAAACAGCCAAATAAGACTAAATTTAACAGAATGCGGCCCTATCATGCAGTAGAATCTTTTCAATCTGTCCCATCCAACATTGAAAATTTTGAAGCCCCAATGGCATCAGCAAACCCATGGATAGATAACTCTGTTACAGAAGCCTTTGGTCCCAGCAAAAATTCATGATCTATGTAGACAACAATGACTGTAATGTCATCATGGAAGAAGCGGCGAATTCCCTTGTCGACTTTCTTGAGATCAGCATACCTCATTTCTCTCTTGTGAGCAGCCTCCTGTAATGCAGTCCTGATCAGTCTCCTTGCTATTCCCTGACGAGAAAAATATCCAATAACACATGCCAAAGAGCATGAAAAAAATGTTTGATTGGAAAAAAAGATAAGTTGTTGAAAGCCTACTTCTCTTGGATGATCATGGACGATTTCAACAGCTTGTTGGTTGCTAAGGTGCTCCCAGAGCCCATCAGAAGCAAATATTACAAACTTATCTTGAGGAAGAATTGCTCGTGTGTATGTTGATGGTTGTGCAGTTAAAACTGGTCGGCATAGAGGTTCAGTGAGATGGAAACGAGTAATGGATGGATCTAAAGCAAATTCTGGTTTCTTCAAGTATGCATCCCCTATAGTTCTTGAAACCTGAGAAAAAAATGTGTGAATTTGGTGGATCAAAAATCATTTCAAAACTTAAAAACAATAATACTGCATTACTGAAATTTGTTGCGCCAGATATATGGAGTTCATTACATCGTTCAGTCATAAATATGCTAACCATGCATCCATATATCATGCTTTACCAGTGACGGAGATTGATTGAATGAAGACAACAAACTATTCTAGATTCTAAATACAATAAAATGTCCGAGCAAATATAATCATCTAAGCTGCAAAAAGAAGCAACTAAAGAACTCACCTGAATTATGCCTTTAATTCTCCATACTCCATGCTTAAGAACCACAATGTTTGAATCATCCGGATGAAGAGATCTAAGCTCTTGTCTCACCTCTTCCATAGCAGCATTATGATCCCGTGTCAGCTGCTCAGCAATAATGTTATTTGACCTTCCTAAATAACCGATAACAGCCCGCGAGTCTCCAAGATTGGCCAGATAGAGCTTTCCTCTCCATATTACACCAACCAAACAACATGAGCCCATAGCAGCAATTAGAGGTTTTATTTGACATGTTCTCCGAACATGAGCAAGAAAACCTTCCTCAGTTGCAGAAAATGCACTCCTGACTACATCCTCATTAATAGTTCCACATTCTTGAGCAAACCCTACAAATGATCAAGCAGCCTATTATAAATTTATGTTGTCAAATCACCCTCTTCTGGAGTCACTATTTATATAGGAAAAATTAAGTGTTTGTAATAAGATGATATAATGTGCAAAATACAAGTAAAAAGGTACAATGATGGCAGACAAGGAGGTAAGAAAAAAAGTAGTCAACTTCAGTAGAGTGCAATGATTATCCACCTAAGGAAGATCAAAGTTCAAATCCTTACAGGGACAAATATTCAAGTTGGTCATTGAGTTTGCATAAGATGTGCTCCGGATTTATCAGGTAGGTGAACCAGGAGGGAAGGTTGTCTACCTTCAGGATTAGTTGGCCAAAACCTGGGCACTTGGATTATAAAAAAATGATTCTCCACCTAAGAGAGAGGCCAGCCCATGAAACCTAAAAGTGGAGTTGGCTAGTACTAGTAGGGTATCAGCTTTTATTTGGTGTCAAGTTAAGGCTCAGGAAACAGAAAGCCATCAACTAAAGGTTCCTTAAACAAGAAAGATTTAGAGAATGAATGAGGATTCACCAATCAATGTGGATATTGGAGATTGCATTTACATTAAATGCATGTATTGTTAATAGAGACAAGATGAGAAAAAATAGGAAGAACATTAATTTTGGGAATCAGAGAATTTCTTCTGCAACACAACGATTAGGTATATAATATATTAATATAAGAAGACCATTGGTTTGTGCTGAAAAATAGTATCTACAACACATGGTCCATTGAATCATTAACATGAATGCTCAAAATAATATTAAAAACAAGAACTATCAAACTTTAAATAGGCAGGATCACATCATCCTGTCTTAAACACAAGGTATGAAATAATGGAGTTATGCAAATAATATCAAATGTTTCGTAAATAATATTTTGTCATACAAAACAATAAAAAAAAACAGTAGTCAAGTATTAAGAGCCAGAACGACCCAGAAAAATTATTTCTGATAAGTGCAGCATCAACATATATGCACAGCTAAATAGAGTAAGAACAAAAAAAAAGACAATCCAATATTGAATGCTGATAGAACATAGAAAGGAGCTAGGAGGGGAATCAAGAATTAATGTCCTTGAACAAATATCATTCAAGTCCAACCAATATATAACTAAATTCTTGTAATAACAATCATATTTAATATCCTCAACGTTTATTTATGACTTTGAATCAAGTTATCATTTACAAAAGAAGATGGAAAGCCAAAAAAACTAAACTCTTGTTCACATTTTTACCAAAAGATTTAGCAGGTTATAGAACTTTTACAAACCAATGATGCATATCAAAATAGACACATCAAAGTGTCCGTCATTCCACTAATCATCAAATTCTTACTCATTGACAGAGGATGGATGATACAGAGTAAATCAGAATTGGTAGCAGTACCACATCAGTCTTTTCCAAGTTAAACAAAATTTGAGCTTCAAGGAAAAAAAAAATCTGCAGATATACATTAATTTGATCAGATTAAATTGCAAAAATTCTGAAATAAACTTCTGGGCTACAATTGCATAACTTGGATCCTTCTATCTGATTTATGGTTCACTTCTGAGAAGGAATACAATTTAATGT
Organism: Kaempferia rotunda; assembly: GCA_037177415.1. Lineage (NCBI taxonomy): Eukaryota > Viridiplantae > Streptophyta > Magnoliopsida > Zingiberales > Zingiberaceae > Kaempferia > Kaempferia rotunda. The sequence continues at coordinate 1,554,747 of JBAMIB010000066.1, read as the reverse complement.
TACCAAATTAAAACTACGAACCTAGAATGGTCATGTCTCACAGAGACAGAATATTATTAAACAAGTAGCGAACTTATAAAAATAATATTGTGTAAATAATTATTAAAAACGTCAATATATACTCAAAAGAGAAGCTTACTCATGAGATGAAGAAAGAGATGGTTCGAGATAAAGCGAGAAGCATCGGCCCCGCCATGACCATCATAGACCCCCACATATATGGCGTCTCTCCCGATCTCGACCTGACTGTAGTCCTCGAGAACCTCGTTAGCCTGGACTATAGCAAAAGATAAGTCCCCAGCCGCGTGCCGCCCGATGTCCTTCGACCACAGCAATGCGTCGTCGTCGTCATCGTCATCCTTCCTCATACGCGCGTACCGCCGGACCGGGCCCCAGCATGCCTCCGCAATCCTCCCCATCCATGAGAACATCCCTCATTTCCTCCGCAGAGGATCCCTTAACGTCGCCGCAGCAACTCTTCAAGCTAATCTCAACCCGAAACCCAACGATCAGGCTTCAATTACGCACGCTCACAGGTATCCTTGAGAAATTAGGGTTCTTGGCGATCGAATTAGGGGCCAGAGGCGAAATGGGAAAGCGGAGCGATCAATGCGAGAGTCAGAACTACGGTTAGAGCAATATTAGGGCACTAAAATAGACGAACCCTTAGAAAAAAGACACGGCGATTCAATATAATTACAACGATTGCCATGGTAAAGCGGAGCGACGGATAACGTCAGGTGTGGGTAGATAAAAAGTCAACGTCACGGCCGTGAGCTAAGGCGTTGACTTTTAGAAGGCTCTAAACGCCGAGTTGTCTGCCCGTCTATCGTACCTGCACGCTCTTTTGGTGCTCATCGGGTCCCGAGGAAACTGCGGTCTAAAAGCAATGGGCAGAAAATCAAACAAACAATTGAACGAGTGGATACTGTACGACAAATAGATAAGATGGGGAAGGAAATCCGTCAGCCGTTCAGATCGAAATGAACGGTAGGACAACGGGGATTTCGTGAGAAGACTGACGTCATAGTTGGCATTCGCAGGAAAGTCAATCAATAATGCTTTGGTGCAACTAAATTATTAAAACGACTTTTTTTTTATTCAATAATTTTAAAAATACTCTCGTATATATAAATATTTTATTTTATTTTTCCAATTATTAAATCACAGTCTATATTCCAAAACACCCATCTGCCAGGCCTTACAAAATCAAACCGATCGGTGGCCAACTGGTTGCCTTGGCTATGAAGTCCCAATAGCTTAGTTGAGCAATCGCTTTGCGACCGACCTGGTTGGAAATGGCAGCGAGCTCTGTTATGATTTCGCAGTTAGCTTGGCCGCTCGAATGAGGGTTATCTTATTTGAAATGACGGCTTGAATCTGATGAGATGGCGCGAAAAGTTAGCATGCCATCATCAGGAGTCTTTTTCAGCAATGCAAGTATATATTAATTGTTGCCTTTTTTTTTTCCTCGCCTCTGTGATGGATGGTTGAACAAAATATAGCAGAATCCCGTGGAGCGAAACAGGACAGTTACCAAACACAGGCTTCTAGACATGGGAATGGCGACTCAAATCGCTTCACTTTCCACGTTGCGTCTCAGCATTAGCTAATGCTAATGATGAAAGTGAATTAATAATAGACTAACCTGTAAAAGCAACCTGATGAGAAATTTGAGCAGGTAAAATGTTTGACTTTTTATCGGTGCAGTGTATAAGCCACATTCATACAAGCCTAGTAAATTTTCAAACGGACGGAGCTGATCATGAGGTGAGAGAAAATAGGCCACTTACATTAAGAGTGCTGTCGATTAATTAGTTTATGAATTAAGGTGAATGCAACAAATGAACCATGTGGCATATCATATTGGGTTTTTAGTCCCCAACGCAGATATAGATGTTAATTTTTTTTCCCCAAAAACATATTGGTTCAATGGAAAAGGCATTCAATATTTGTTATAGATCAACGAAGAAAAGAAAAGACAAACCAGCTCGAAAGTAGAGGGAGTAAATGGTTGTCTGCTGCATACACAATGAACTTGTAGTACACTAAACCATTGAAGAGGTTGACTACTTGTTTCTTGAGCGATCCTTCTTTTGACCACCGAGAATGCGGGAAATCTGGAGCCCTCGGCTGAAGGCTTGATTAAACAGCATACGCGTCTGGAACTCTGAAACAAACGGGAACCAGGCCAGGAAGATGATTGGGGTGAAAAGGAGCAGCCCCATCATGATCTCGTAGCCCCGAGCTAACGCACGGACTGAGCTCCACAGACCAAGACGTTTTATGAAACCTTTACAAGCTTGAGCAATCTGAAACAGTATTGCATGTTAGTAATCTCAAGTGGAAAAGAGCGGTGAATGATTTGCTATGAACTGTAATTTACTAACCAAAAGCATTCCCCATCCTGTTGGCAAAAAAGCTAGGAAGCATACAATAATATCTTGCACCGTCATGTGTGGTAGGGCAATTAAAATAATCAAAATGGAAACGAATGTAACAAAAATGAGAAACTTGATCAACCGGAACACGAGCTGAAAGTTTGCACTGAATTTTCGCCTTCCCACAGACACAGTCTGAAAAGAAAGGCCAAAAAGGAACGAGTTACAATGACACAAGTTCAATATGTTATATTTAGCTGGCTCAAATGATCATGGTATGATTATCTCACAGATAATTTATGTAATCAACTACAGTTTTGCAGTCACTTTCCAGTTATAAATCGTATAGACAATGGTTTGACCTAGCGTGATTTTTATAAACATAAGTATAAACTTGCCTTCATGATGAGAAGAACAACCAATATGACAAGCCACGAAATCCCATAGACCTGAAAAAAAAAATATGAAAACATATCAATACTTTACAAGTGATTCTCTCAACATACGATAATGCAAGACTGCAAAGCTATTAGACTGTTGCAACAAAAATTTTAGAAATAAAAGGTGTACCAGAATACTCTTTGCCCTCTTTGTCATATTCAAGTGGTAAACAAGACCATATTGGTAGATAAAGAAGCGCAATGCAAGCACTATCTCGCATATAATCCCTCTCATCCCAGAATATTTGAGATGTTCTTGTTCCTTGTCCCACCATGATTCCCAGCTTTTGTCTCCTGAAACACCAATGCCTCCACCGTTGCTGATCCATTTGCTCCAATCAGTCCAATCATCAACAATTTTTTGCCACTCGAAACCCGATGGATTAAATAAAAATGGGGCAAAAAGCCATGTACCCACCATGAACCACATGGAAAATGTAACAAAAAGATATGCAACTGTAGAATCATATGATTGACCAAAGATTTCATAGACAGTCAGTAAGATCAGCAGCTCAATTCCCTTCACAAAATGACTCCGAGAATAGAGCCGATAGTTGTCTGCAAATTTTGCATGAAAGACCACAAAGCCACGGCCTGTACCTCTATATTCTGCACCACCATGCAGCAATGTTCTTCCATAATAATGGGTCCTAGTCCCGAGAGAAAATGTAAAGAATACAGAAGCTAGTTGCAACTGCATCAATATGAATTCACTGAGCGCAGTGCGAAATCCCTTTTCAAGACCAATTTCCATCATCATTGGTAGAGCCATCAGAAAACCAAGCTGCACTAAAGATTGTGATGCAAGAGCAGCCTGAAGAGGTTGGTTATGTATAAACCTTCTGTTAGTTGCTAGACCTTTCTCAAGACCACTAAGAACAAGATAGAGACGACCGTATAGGAAGACATAAACTGTAAGGACTGTTAACTGCCCCAAAAAAAAAAGTTTGAATCAGACTAAATAGGAGGATGGCTTTTTTATTCATTAACGATATTCTGGTTAAGCATAATACATACCAATGTACTGAAGTAAAATCCCACAGTGGTGAAATAACATGATAGCATTCTAAAGAAATCAAATCGATGGCCAAGTCTATAAATGTCACGACTCAATGTTTGCTCCCCATTTCCATTTGCTATCTTTGCCTCAAAGAGCGAGATCTGATTGAGTCCGACGTCTCTTCCTTTGCCAACTTGTATATATTCGTGATGAGTTACATTGCCTTCACGGAGAGTGGAATTGATACCTATAATTTCTCAAGCTACGAACTTAGGCACAAATATCCATGGTAAATTAACTAAAAAAACAAACAGTAAATAACAAAAAAAGAATACCTGCAAATATGTCCTCACTTAAATTTACAATTTTAGACGCTTTACTAATGCCACCCCTTGTGAGATGAAAAATTCGATCAAATACATCTGGATGACCATAGTGAAAACGGACCCTGTTGATTAACAAATGATCATTCAAGATGTTTTTGATTGTACTAACCACGTGCAGATAAAATATATTGAAATCAAACATTTATCAAATATTCTGATGAGGATTAAACTATAAATTAAAGGAAATCATCAAATCAAGATGGTTGGTTACATGGAAATCTCCTCCATCTGTGGTAGATACAAATAAGGGAGAGAACACATGTGAACTTCATCAATATGCAGAGAAGAGCAACAAAATGAGGTAGATCTTTGACTACTATCAACTAAGACACCAGCACTGGTAATATTTGATTTCCTTTTTAGGTTTAGTTTGCGAAAGGAATTCCTTAAATATTGTCTAGGAATGGTAAGATTGGCAAGACAGTAGAGGTAGGATGGTTAACTGTTGTTGATGAAAGAGAGGTTCTACTTTGGAAAGTGTTTTAGTATTTAGCATTAAAGAGTGATTCGGCAAATCACTCTTATTTTCAGAAGATCGATTTGTTTCCCTTATTTCTTTTTCGTTTTAGTTGATTCTTTTCTTTGTTTTTTTGTTATTTTTGGTAATGACAAATTGTGGGTTGTGTGCCAAATTTTTAAGATCAATTATTTTCTTCTCTTTGTAGGTAAAGTTGTGTGTGTGTGCGCGCGTGCTATATTATTCTAATAAAAACCAGCTTGGTGAAGGACATCCAATCCAATCACTTCGTTGCCGATTATGCAGCCCTTTGGTGAAGGACGATCTGCAAGCATTGCAGATCAGAAGTCATAATTTGTCCTGTTAGTGATTAGAGGAAGGAGAACACTTAGCTACATCACCGTGAGGTTCAACATCCAAGCACAAAGTACCCAACTTGCGTAAATTGAGAACTTAATAACTCTCTTATCGTGGCATGATGATTAACTCAATGGAGCCATATCAGTCTTATTTATAATTTAATGACTGGGCAAAGTGGCTCCCTTCCATTTCTACCTAGATGGCAGCCTAGATTACATTTAGAATCATTATCACTTCTCTATCCCAGCAGAGTTGTGTTCATACACTATAGTTATGCCGCTACCTCACTCAATCTAACCATCGTGTAATATATGTACCACTAAAATCTCTTGGAGCTGATTTAGGCTCATAGAAGATCACTGATAAGATCAACTAATATGAGCTATATGCCACAAATACTTGAGTTAGGACACATTATATCTACAATTGTCAAAAGCTCCAGAGAAGTAGGTGTGTAAAAAAAAATCAAATAAGTATAACAACTTACTAAACAAAGATACCATTACTTTCATATGGCATTTTCACCTGAAGTAAATCACAATACAAATGGGAATTTCAAAATTAGGAACCTTACTTTAGGGGGTTTGCAAGCAACCGTTGTCCAATAGTCACAAAACTATGCTCTTGATTAGACATGAACCATGCAAGAGAAGAAACACTGGGACATTTCAAGAAAATAATATTTAAGTTATCCTCGAGAGGGAAAAAAAATTTAATGTGAAATAATGTGTTGCTTTGATTCTTAAACAAATGCACTAACCTTCCAGTAAATATATGCTCCCTGACTCCCAGGATAGAAGGATATCTTCCACCATCATGTTTTTTAAGAAATTCTTGAAGTAAATTTCTCATTTTAAAAGCCTCCTCCAAATAGTTATCCTAGAAGATAGATATTATGAATCAACAGATTAAATTTCCTTCATCCGTGATATATACATTATTGGTTACCTGGTTCATATCTATGGTCTGCAGACCTTCCCCACGTGTAAAGATGATAGCATGGTTTTGGTTTTCAGGCTTTCCCTCACCCAAAATTGCACGGCCAGGAAGCTTTATCCGATAAATTTCCTGTGTATATAAGGCAATATGGGAAAAACTTTCCTATGGGAACACTAATAGATACATGAAAGACATAAAATACATAAAAGAGATGAATGAAAAACAGTGTCAGCATCAGATATCAAATATTTATTTAGGAATAAATCTAGTTCGGATTCCTTGCTTTTATTGCATCATTTTTTCTTTTTACTTTCATATCTCGCATAATCCTTTTGGAGAGACTTTTTTTTTGTTTGCTTGGATCTGACACAAGGTTTTTTTTTTCCTCATTTTTTTTTATTTTAATTTTATTAAAATAAAATCTTTGACACTTTTGTTTTAACTCCTTCATGAATGACGATCACAACCAGTTTATTTTTCCAGAAATATCACAAACATAATTCTTGACTGGAAATAAAATCAATAACCAATGAGTAGATAATAGGTGAGCAAATGCAGTCAGAAAAAATGATTATAAGCTGGTATCCTATAAAATTAACAGCATTTTCCGGAGATTCCACCTCAATTTTGTCCACAATCATAAAGTTGTATTGGTCAGACCACACTTAACTAGACTTGCCATTGCATTAGTCATAACCAAAATCAAAGTGACTAACTACGATTATATTTTGGACATTAAAAGGTTATACGGTGACAAAATGTTGTATCAGTTTAAGAACAGTAATAGATGATTTTTTATCAGCATCGAAGTATACAGTTGTAATATACTAGTTGATTTAGTTGAGGTTGTCTGAATTGTCAAATAGCAAAAATATCATTCTAAAATTTTTGTTCTGGAGACATGAACTGAAGGTGAACACCTAAAATTTTCCACTAAGATCAAAGTGTAAAAATTAATACAGTTTTGTTAATTCTTGAAAGATCAAAAGACGAGTCGTAGCTAACTTGTTTCCCAAGTGGTTAGGACTTAGGCACCCAATTTAATCACCCATGCCAAGGATCAATTCTCAATGTAAACATTAAAAAAAGGACAAGTCCATATTCTTCATCTAGCCTCCCTCCTTTGCCACCATTTTCATCCTTTAAGAATTTATGAGCCCATTTAGAAACAGAAAATTTTCCAAATTTTCAGTTTTCATTTTTTTCGAAGACAAAAGCTAATGGCATGGAAACAGCTGTCAATATATAATCTAATTTTTTATTTTTTTAATAAAAAATCTCTAGTTTTTAGACACTGTTTACAATCATTTTTAAAAATAATTTTCTGTTTTATACAATACAAATGGCAAAATATTAATTATTAGAAAGTCCATATGAGAATTATATTTATTTTATAAGTTGCTCATTTTCGTCATTATATTTTTATAAGTTTTATATTCATCTCCAAAAAAATTTCTCCTAGTGGCATAAAAAATTATATTTGATCCTCCAATTTTTAAATTTACAATTTCCTCTAAAATATTTACACAATCATAATTGTAGTTCTGCCCATTGCTCTACATCTCTAGTACTCCTCTCTCTTGAACTTTCTTTTCTCCCACTAATCTTTTTTTTCGTCGTTTGAAAGTTATATTGCATGTTAATCGGTGGGTGAAGTAGTAAATTCTATCTATGCCAATTGACATGGCGCGGAATTGGAAACCATGATTCATAATTCCCTTTTGCCATCTTTTGGAGGAAATGAATCCTAAATCCAATAATCAAGATTAGTTCTGGTGAACCTCATTTCTCAAAGTAAATAGCATCGAAGTTATAATGTCAGGGTTGCATATGTTCCAATATTGTTAAAATTAAGTTCCCAATAATGGATTGATAAGCAAATTGCATAACTTTAGGGTACCATGAGTCTTTAAACTATCAGCAAATCACAATTATTTGTTTTAATCGAGACAAATTTTATAATACCATATCAACAATCTTTAAACTATAAATACTGTTATTTTCTATTTGTTTAATTATTTTCAGGATTGTTATATGCTCTATAGAGGCTGATATTGTAATGTTTAAAGATTGACATCACATAGAAATGACAAATTTTGCATATTCATCCTTATTTCTAAGAATTCAAGGAAATCCTCAAGAAATTGCAAATACCAAAAATTATTTTTGAAACATTTCATAAATTAACATGGTACAAAGAAATATAAATTCATAGAAATTCTTAGATATTGCAAATTTCGAGTCATTTTTAAAGACTTTCATAAATCAACAAAAAGTATAAATTCGTCAATTATTAACTCCATGCACACTGACGATTAACAAAATCCAAAAGCACCACAAAAGCCATGAGCATGAAGAGTTAGTAATACCCTTCCAAGATTTACAAACTCAGCATAAACAAATATTATGTGATTAGCTATTATAGAGTAGTCTGATTTAGTAATAAAAAACATCCTTAGCAGGAAAAGTAAATCTTTGGATTGGATCTCGTTAGAATTACAACTCACAAGGATAATGAGATTGTTAAGTTATAAAATTTGAGTTCCATCCAACACTGGATTTTTTGTTTATAGTGTTCTATTGACTCATATATATATATATATATATATATAAAATAATGTAGTGCTTTTGAAAAATAAGTTTGCAGAGCTAAGTTTTATAAAATGATATATATATGTGCGAGATCTTTTAATTAGAACTCCCCTTAAATCTGACACAACCTTAGGAATCTTTGTAATTATCAGGAAAACTTTCTATGTGTCTTAAGCTAGGGTTGATTCAATTTAAAAGAACAACTAAAGTAATTTTTAGAAAATATTTTTAGAATAGTTTGTTTTTCAAAATATTTTGCAAAGTATTTAAAAAATTTAAAAGCAATATTGAAAATAGTTTAAAACTAAAAGTTTTGTAAAAGAGTATTTTTCAGAATAAATTTTTTTAAGCAGAGTTTTAAAGAATTATCATTATTATTATTTTTAAAAATATTTCCCAACCACTTTTTTAATTAATATATATATTTGAAAAAAATTTAAAAATTTGTCGAAAGAATTTTGAAAAGAAAAAATCTTAAAACAAAATTTTGAGGATATTTGATAAATTATTTTATTTGAATATCTTTTCAAAAATGTATCATTCAAATGAATCTCCCCTTAACCTGATACTTTTTTAGGATATCCTTGACTATAAGAATTGAAAAAAAATCATGAGTAAATCTTTTTTACATTTTCTAGCATCTCTTAACCGTTCTAGATTTTCAAATATGGTAATCTTATATGTTTAGATGGATGCTTAATATGATTATTTTTAAAATGATAAAAAATTAATCATTAATTTTTAGTCAAATTTGATTAAGATTTGAGTTTTAAGGTTAAATTTACCTAAATTAGAAATACATTAAGACTTGAATTAAGTTTGAATTTGGATTTTAATTAATTTGGAGTATAAGTTAGGTTGAATGGGTTTAATTAATTTTGAGTTTTAATTAAGTTTAAGTTTAATTGATTAATTAAGAGTTTAATTAAAATTAAAGTTTTGTAAATCAAAGTTTTAAAATTATTTAATTAAAGTTAAAGCTTAGTTAATTAAAGTTTTAAAATATAGTTAAGGTTTAATTGATGATTTGATTAAATTAAGTTTTAAGTTAAGTTTTTAAATTTAGTTAAAGTTAAATTTTAATTAAGTTTTAAAAGAATTTTAATTAAGTTTTTAAAAAGAAATTAATCAAGTTTATGAAAAAGTTTTCAATTAAATTCTTGAAAATTTTTAATTATGTTTTCGAAAGAGTTTTAATAAAGTTTTTGAAATGGTTTTTAAATAAATTTTTGAAAAAACTTTAATTAGGAGTTAAAAAAATTTTAATTAAGTTTTGAAAAATGTTTTAATTAAGTTTTGAAAAATGTTTTAATTAAGTTTTGAAAAATAATTAATTAAGGGTTGAAAAAATTTTATTTAAGTTTTGAAAAAAAAAGTTTTAATTAAGTTTTTGAAAAAGTTTCAATTAAATTTTTGAAAAAGTTTTAATTAAGAGTTGGAAAAATTTTAATTAAGTTTTGAAAACATTTTAATTAAGTTTTGAAAATAAAAATTAATTAAGATTTTGAAAAAGTTTTAATTAAGAATTGCAAAAATTTTAAATAAGTTTTGAAAAAAAATTAATTAAGTTTTGTAAAAAAACATTAATTAAGAGTTTAAAAACTTTTAATTAAGTTTTTAAAAAATTTAATTAAGTTTAAAAAGTTTTGTTTTAAAAAAGGTTTAATTAAGGTTAAAAAAAATTAATTAAGTTAAAATAAATTGAGCTTTGAAAAAAGTTTAATTAAGTTAAAGAATTTAATTAAGTTTAAAAAATTGAGTTTTGAAAAGTATTTAATTAAGTAAAAAAAATTGATTAACTTTTGAAATGAATTGAATTTGATTTAAGTTTGAATTGAATTTGATTTGAGTTTGAACTTGATTTATGTTTGATTTTAATTTCATTTTAATTTGAATGCTAGAGTCCTTAATCATCTTACCCAGTCTAAGTTTTCAGACAAGGTATCCTATTATTCTGTGAGATGAGTTAGGTGAATTTTCAAGACTTATTTTAACTTGGGTTAGATTCATGTTTAGTTTTGGGTCCAACAAGTAAGTATTTTTTTGGATAAACTTCTAGGCTGTGGTGAGTCACTTGGACATCATTAGAGTAATCACGTGCTTCAAAATCTTCCAAATA
>JBAMIB010000066.1:1478462-1494076 GCA_037177415.1 Kaempferia rotunda | reverse complement strand
CCAATACTAACCAAACAACACACTGCTATCAATCATATCCATTCCCATTATCCACTTCAATCAATCTCATTTCCATTTCCATTCCATGATTCTAACCAAGCAGGCCCTTAGTATATTCAAGACATCCATTCCCATAAACTACAATAGATTTGAGGTAGGGGCATGGTTTTAAATTTCATCTATCAAACTTTTCATTTTGCCTACAGATCGATACACAAAAAGGCTCAATACTCCAGATTCGCAATGGACTAGGCTTAGCATGAATTCTCACAAAGAGGATCAATGCTTGACATCAAGAGCGTCTTCTATAAGCCTTCCTAGCAACTACCTTCTTTATGAGGATTGGTCCTCGTAGCATCCTTCATGATTGCCTTCTTTGCAAAAGAGGCATATAGAAGAGGATCGTGCTAGTTGGTTCATGGCTGATTAAGGATCCATCCATAGCTAGGGCAAAATCAATAGTCTTCATCTTTGTTGCATCTTCTCAAACCACAAACACTTCTATTCAAGCTTTTCTTCCTCTTCTTGTTCTTCTTCTATTGCTGCTGCTTCTTCATTCACCGTCATTGTTGCTTATACTTCTTCTCAATTTATATTGGATCTTTACTCTTCCTAATCACCACCACTCGCACACGATGTACCAAAACCATTAGCCTAGTACCAACACATTTATTCTATATGAGGATAAAAACCCTATCTTAGTAGAAAATTTAAAACCTTGGGTAGGAAGAACAATAGCAAAGTAGAAAAGTCATATCTAATCATGGTTTGAAATCTCAGATCATGTCGGCAAGATGGTCAAAATATATTATTCCAGCGAATCACCGAAACTTGATATCACTCGGCACAAGGTTCAAAATCTCAAGTCATGCCATAGTTTCGGTCTTTTACCAAAAAGATAATGTTCCAATATCGTATCGACGCTTCAATACATGGTGTCGATGACAATTTGGAGGTTGAGGAAGGAGATGAAGCAAGGGATTGTGGTATCGAGTTTCAATAATTTACTAAAATGATAAATTTCAACCGATTTGCCCGACATGATTCAAGATTTAAAACCCGCTTGGCACATACTTCTTCCTATACTTCATCTCCTTCCTTCCAATTCCAATCCATTACTGACACCATGCATTGAAACATCGACACAATACCGAAACAGAATCATTCCAGTCAAAGACCGTCAAAGATCAAAACTTCAGCACGACTCCGGATGTTGAACCTGATATCTAATATTAGTTTATTATTTGTGACAAATCAAAGCCTAACCTTATTAAACTTCAACATTGAGTTACACGTTAAATCACATACAATCTCAAGCACACTAAGACAAAAGAAGATATATGTTGCTTTATGCTTAATGTTCATATGTCACATATAACCATTCCTAATTGTATCAGATTGAAGTTCATGTAAGTGAGGCATTATACCATGAAAAGGCATAGAGAGATAGGAATAAGATAACTCTATGATCATCTCATTTGGATGATCCTTGAACCATTTCAGTTGCACAAGCAATTATGTCAACTTGGTCGTCCTCATCCATAAGTTGGCAACATCAGCTAGTGCAAAAGATGAATGTGACATGCTTAGACTACCTTTAGCAGTCATACCAATTTAGTGTAAATAAATGGTATCACTCTGTACTAAAGTCTTGAAATAGGCAGTAACATCAGCAGACCCATATTGCATTCTAGATTGAGGTTAAGAAATTACATGTTAGATCTCATCATACTGTTATTGGAATTGATTGGTAATTTGTAGTTAATAACTTTGATGTGATAGTCCAATTTGTCTACTTTGCAATTATATTTACTATGTTAGTGTCCATGCATACAGGTTATGTGCCAACTCTATTTCCCTTGTTCAATGCCTTACTCTTCCCTTGAAGATCATTAGAAGAAGGTGCTTAGCTTTGGTTGTTTTTGATCTAACTTTTTATGGATTGCCCTAAGGTCATTTTGCACCTTTGTAAAATTTTTGATATTTTGTTTACTTGTATACTAGTAGTTTCTGTTTATACATTTGATTCTACAAGCAATTATCACTCATTTTTACCCTTTTTTATGCTTCCAGTTATGAGAGAATTTCATACATATCTATGTATACAGTTTACTTTCTAATTCAGAGATCTATTTATCATGTCATATTCCATATGTTGTATGTTAGTATTTAATATAAATGTATGTTTCATTATTAACATCTCTTGTGATTTGCAAGTAATTTGGAAAGAGAAATTTGCTTAATATATCAACTCATGGACCTTTTGCTCAAAGAGAATATCACACGGCCATCAAGGCCATTCCACCTTAATGACAAGCAGACCATGAAGCATAAGATTTGGAGCATGACAACTTGTCTAACCAAATATATTGAGATCACTTTTACCTATTTTCTCTGATTGTATGATCTATTAAACCAACACTGGATTGCTCTCTGAATAAACAAGATCGTTGATACTTAAACTAACACAGATGTTTATTTGCACCATTTTGCACCTTGATGGGTTAGGATAATGGATAAGTTTCTGTTGTGGCAAAATATTACAGAGAATTTGACAAATAACTAATTATTATATTGAAATGGTTATAAGAATAATAAGATTATTGATATTTGATGATAAATGACTGTTAAATCACATAATATTTTTAAAACAGTAAAATGTAACATAATTTCAGATGATAATATCAAATTAGTTAAAAATATATGATACTATATGATAATAATTGCTTACTTATTATCCTCACTATCTGATAACAATATCAAATGAACTAGAAATTATCTATAAATTGTGTTAATGACAACAATTTTATACTTATCATTATAATTGTTGTTGTTGTCTAATAATGGTATATGTAATAACTAAAGTTATATTAATTTTGTATGTTAAACATAACATAATATAAATCAGATAATATCAGATATTTGTATATATATACATATTGTAATATACATATGTATAAACTAACCACTCTTATACTATTAAAAATTCTAATAATTGAATATACATATCAGATTAATACTGCTACAAAGATTGAAAATTATTTTATTTTTTATTTTTTTCTCTTTTTTTAACAATTCCAATCCAATACTAGTGATCTAATAAAAAATCAGGGTTTCAAAGAAAATATGGTAAAAGAGAGTAAATAAAATCAAGGAATATAAAAAATTTCACAATCCAACATAGAACCGACTAAAAGCAATATTAGAAAGAAAAAAAAGATTGTATCGCCACCATGGTGTAGTCGAGTTGGCACTTAGGTGGTAGAGTTGCTTCATTTAGTAGTATGACCAAAGCAGATATTAAGAGCAAGAATAAAACACAGTCTCAATAGTCTCATTTCACCTTGTCCAAGCTTGAGTACGGAAGCTGTAATAAAGATGCTGAGCAATTTCTTGAATATTGCAGGATCAAATATACCACTTGGTGAACCACCATTCCAAGCAAGAATGATCATAACCTTGAACCGAAAGAGAAAGCAAGTTCAAAAACAAAAACAAATATCTATTAAAGAACAAAAGAAAGAAAATAAAGCTAAGAATCAACCTGTAAGGATAAGATAAAGAAGCTCCACATTCTATCAAAACTACGAAAAATATGCCAAAATGAACGGATCTCAACAAAGTTAACTTTCCCAATCCACTGCTGACCTTTAGCATACTTGCCTTCCTGGTAAAAGATACACAAGAACATTAAGAGTTACATATTTTGTCAAATATTGGGATAGCATATCATATTGCTGGTGCAAGTAGCACCAACTAATTGAACTTTATTCTTTTGATGTATAGCAAAGGATTTAAAGTTAGGCCCTGCATTCTAATATGTTTGTCAAGTGCGAGGAGCAAAATACTTACAGAAAAAGTCCTATTGGGTCTCTTACTGGTGGGTCAAAGAGACCAGACACTAAGGAGAAATCTTGGCAGGTTAGGGAGACACGAGACACATGAAGTTCAGATGGGTCGCTGAACCAAGCATCTAGTACGGGAAGTCCAGATGGGTCGACAGACCAAGCATCTGGCATCTAGTAGAGGAAGTTGTGGTGAATCAGCAGAATCAGATACCAAGCAAGATGAGAAGTCCTGGGTAACTAAGTTCAGGAGAGGACCTTCTCAGAGTCATTCTTATCTCTGGAACGCGGTAGTATTATATCTAGCTGCTAACCTGACCAAGAAGTCAACTGGAGTCAAATGACAATTAACTAAAATTCTCCTTTGGTTAACTGGTCTAGAAGTTAATTGCACGTGCTTGTAATATATAAGATGTTGTTACGAGCAAAGGCTAGAGGTGAAGATGCCCCCCTACACCTAGTTTTGTCATTGTTTTTATATATACAATGAGAATCGCTACTCCCCGATGGGGTCACCTAGACCTAGTTGACAAGTAACCAGAGCTCATCCTCTCAAAGGATTGAGAAGGGAACAACGTTGGAAGACATTTAACTCATTTTAAAGTTAGCCTCCTTGATCTCCACACCCATCTCACACCTCCATTAAAAAAAGAAAACAAAAGTCGCCCTCTTCTCTACTAACAACATTGTTGTTATCACCAGCACCACACCTAGGTTAGAGAAGGGAACGACTTTGGAAGATGATCCAAACATGATGATTTTTAAGTTGAAGAAGAAACAATGAATTGAAACCAGGTTGTTACTATTGAGTCGGGGACAACACAAAAAAATTGATCCCAACAAACAGGACAATGTCTAGCGCCACCATGGCAGCCATGTCGTTTCCCCATTGTGTTTCCTCCTACTATGATTGCAAGTCCCATTTGGCAAAATGGTCTGAGTAGTAGTCCAGAAAGTTAGCAACACCCTCACCACTAAGCCAGCTCCAATACTATCATGCATTAACTGAGTTACTGAAGGCCATCATTGTGCAACTCTGCTCTCAAATGGGAGGCAATGGTAGCTTCAATGAAAGAGAAAGATAGGAAGTTGAGTTGTCAAAGGAAAAGACTTGTGAATGGAGACTTCCTCAGTGAGTGTAGCAGTGGAGCAACTATAGGCAACCAGAGGCAAGCCATTGAAAAAGTATTATGGGTATTGGATGGATTAATAAGTTAATCCTTATCAGTGGTTGTTTTATTTGAAACATTTTTAAATGATTTATCAGAAAGAACTGGCATGAGGTGAAGTAAAATATCATTTGATTAAATGTCAGATCAACCATTTAACATATGCTGGCTGAAAAAACAAACAAATGGTTGATATGTTATCTCTGATGGTTTTGATAAAATTAATAGCATGTGATAGATTTGTTAGAACACCAATTGATAAGTTAAGTAATTAATCCTAATTTTCTAAGTGAACAAGACAAGCATGAAAGGTAATGAAAATTAAGATCGAGACGAAGATTTATCTTTCCTCTGCACAGGATGGTTTTCATCCCAGATAACAGAAGACATTGATATCAGGATAAAGGTTTGAGCTTAACAAAGGTCAATTGAGATTCAATTGATAAAAGGCATCTATCATGCAAAATAAAAATTGCTTCTATAACAGGGAAAGCAGACAAGGTGAAATAGTTAAAGAATGAAGCTAGCAAGCTGTAGGTCAAATATGAAACACACACACACACAAACCTCATTTCTCTCCTCATGATGACTCTGGGTCTGGGGATAACAAAAGAAATCAGCATCAGCCCGCATAGGCCAGCCCAAACGGAAACAATCAACAGACCTGATGACGGAATCTGTAACAATCAAATATATTTACAATATGTGTTTGCCACTTATTTCTATGCTCTGCACATACCAGAAATATTCATTTAAATCGTCATAATTTCTCCATTGAGAGTGTTTTGATTTTTCACTTGAGCTCTTTTCAGCTTCCTACACCAATTGCAAGCAGATATGATCAAGACATATTATAATAGTAAAAATTAAAAATTTCGCAAACCAAAAGTCCAATCACCTTTTCTATAACCTTGTAAATTGGCGTCACCACTTTTTGTAGAAATGCTTCTTTATCACCCCCATAAGCAGGTTTAACGGTCTCACCGGTTGTTTGGCTCACACTCCCAATCAGCAGACTATATAATTCAAATGCCATCTAGAAAAGGAAACATCAGGGGAAGTGTTTAAGAAAAATAATACATCATCTATCTTAAGTAACAAATTCCTACACCATAGAAACTTTGAAAGTATCAAGATTGTATCAGAACATGACAAATTCATGAGGTTCTAATTTCATTAAATATTTACACAATAAATCATGTCAGTTCAAAATAATAGCAATATGCCATGTAAACCATATTGGCAAAAATCAAAAGGGTGCTCCTTTTTTATTGAATCATCAAAGGGGTGACCCTTTTTTAGTTAGAATCAAAACAATGTTCCACACGGTGGATTCTACCAAATTTAGCCCTCTAATCCAATTGCACTCTTACCCACCAACCAAAAAAATAAAATAAAATAAAATAAAATAAATGAATCACCCAACTGGTCTAACACATAGTCCTATGCAAACTCATTTTTTTTCTTTAGTTGTTTAAAGTAAATAGCACCTACCATTGACCATTTCAACAAAAGACCAAATTAATTATCAAAAAAATTATTTGATCTTTCAGATCAGGAACACCACACTTAGCAAAAAGGAAAAGAATGACGATAATCTAGTTGCTTCTGGAAATTTCTTCCTGATAACTTACATGATGATAAATGTAGCAAAGACACTCAGGCAAAAAACGTAAATTCGCAGCTTCACCCCATATAAGAAGGTAGAGACCCATATAGAGGAGCTTCCTTTGTTGCACTTCCTGCTGGATGGATGGCAACCTGAACTTGAGGGGAGATATTAGCGCAAAAATGAAACAAAAAACAATTTTTAACATTTTTTTAGCAAGCTTTAAAGCTTTAACACTGTAACCATTATTTTGCGACAAGGACAGATAAAGATGTGTAGATGCATTCTGTCAACAGTCGGCTAGGCAAAGTTTCAGAAACTCACCAAAGGCTACTCTTGCGGTCCAAGTACTTGCACCACTTTTTATAGTTTTTAAATAACTTCTTCATAACCTCATCCAATGCACGGTCATCCAACTATCCATGAAACCAATAGAGTTATGCCTTAGGAATTATAGATAAGCTCAACTCTTTACCAAACAAAATTTGAAAAACAACGGGAACCTTTGGTTGTTGGTCAGGCTTTAGATTTTTACGAATGTGGACATTTGCAAGCAACAAAATGAGATGCTCCCTTTGGTTGGAGACATTGTCCTTCTGCACATGCAAAAATATAACTGCCATGCATTGTTCAATTCAAACAAATGAAAACAACATAAAGACAACTGAGAGAAAACTTCCTGACTTCTCACCTGAAAACCAAACATTGATTGAAGCCAGTCAAGAATATCCTCATCTACTTTCTTGTTATGGTCCTTTGCCCATGGTAGGCCCCTCGTATTACGAAGAGCTTTGACAGCAGCTTGAATCTACAGAAGACAACTAAGAAGATTACATTATCTATAAAATGTTTTCTGCAATCAAAAGCAATTCTAAATAAATGGAAGTACAACCTCTGGATATAACATAATTGCCTGATTTGCACTATCAGGGTCGAGAGGGAGAATATTGTAAGGTCCAAGTGTTTGTTTTTTTTCCTCAACTTTGTGGTGAGTTTCCAGTATCTAATTATGAAACAATAATTTACGGAATTCAAAATATATTTACAAAATTGAGCATACTGATAATGGAATGCATGGGAGGAAGGGAAACTAACAAAAAATATGTATAATTACCTCATCATCAACTTTAGTGGCATGGGTAAGATTGACAGCTTTTAAAACCTCAAATAATATTGCAGCAGTTTGGTAAGCTTTAGTAAGTTTAGCACTGATGGAAAAAAAGAATAATGGAATGATTGACGATAAGCAAAGTCAAGAATCATAGTCACACATGTTCTCGTTCTCACCGATCAGCTTTATCAGCAGCATTTTGAAGTTCTTGAATATATCTTTTGTAGTATTGCTGATAAAAGTTTTGCATTTGGCGTGCATCACTTTTTTGCATTCTCCCCATTAAAGTGGGATCATTCTCCTACAAAATTTATTCCACAAAAAAAAAATTAGTGGATCTACAATATAGCCAATTCCGTATATCAATTAACAGTTATGAGAAAAAAGACAAAGTAAGAGAAAGTCTCTAGAAATGAAGCAAAGCCAAAGACTATTTGATAAAGTGAGAACAATGTCACATTCATACAGCATAAGAAACTTTTGTCTTGCATTAGCTAAGGTGGGAACCTTTTCAGGATAAGGTTCAACATGACTCACACAAAGCAGGTAAGTCATTTTATTATGCCATAATTGTGTGCAATAATGACAGCATAAAAAAAAATAAGCAGCAATCAAGCAAAGTGCATTCAATCAGGGTTAAAATTTTGATACAAACAGGGGTATTGATCCCTGGATTTGGAATAGACATGTTGTTGCAATACTAAGAGTGTAGATACATGGTGCTGGTCAAACCCGATCAAAAAGAATGCCACAAGTATGGAACTCATAGTTTAAAATCTCATATCAAATCATACCAGGTAATATGGTTTAAATGTATTATTCCAATAAATTATTGAAACTCAATACTACTCGGTACATGTAAAATATCTTGTGTCGTTATCTTGATTATGTCATGCATGTTACAACATGTTTCAAGATTGAATTGAAATAATGTTTTTTAGCTTAGATTGTATATTTCAAATAGAACACAAAATTTGATCTTAGGTACCTAATTGTGTTCTCTTTTTTTTCTTCTTCATATCCTTCCTCCCTCCCCTCTAATGTGCCACCAACACCATCCGTTGGAACACCACCACAGTAGTGAACCAGTATCGTTCCAATTAAAGGTAGAAACTCCAACATAGTTCAACATTTTGTACCTTGATGGAGTTTGCCACCTGCATTGCATTAAGATCCTGGAGTTGCCTACATTGCGTCAACATCTTGGAGTTCACTTAAGTCCAAGATCACGCCATTGCATCAACCTCATCTCACCATTGACACCGTAATAGAGCAAGCATGTATAAACAAGAAGAATAAAAAGAGAAGTCACCATTGTGAAAGAGAAGAGGTGGTGTCGAGAAGAAAGAGCAATGTGCAGTTAAGTTATTGTGTGGCATTTCTTGGTTGGTTCTCAATGCTGTTGAGAAGAAAAGGATAAGGTGTTGTTGAGTGTAAGAGGAGAACGAGCAATATGTAAGTTTGGCATTGTCGGGCATTTGTTGAAGCGTTTGTAACCAGATGATCGATGCGGTAGGTGGGGTGAATATCACTTTATCTACTAGTCAGTGTTATAAAAATAAAATATGTAGTGGGAAGTCAAATCACACAAAACAAATCCGAAGACCCAAGCTTGCAACGTGATTCAGTAGCCCTCAAGCTTCTATTCCATGCCTATGATCTTTTAGTGGATTACTCCCAAAATTTTCTATATGTGTAGAAACCTCTTACAAAATATTCATAATTCATACAAGATAATCACAAATTCACAATAGAAGAATTAAGGGTTTATAATAAGGCTTAGATAAAATGGCATAATATTAGAATGTAAGAATAAATCTATTATTATTCTAATTTGTGGCCTTTGGAACCCATTAAATAGCCTATTCCTAAAAATGAATCTTTGTCTTCCTCGAAACAAATCCTTGACTCGATCTTGCTATGGTAATGCCCATTAATCCTTTTAAGTCGTTATCTGATCTATCTGTTAGAGCTTGTTGAAATCATCTTCCAAAAGCATCAAATCGATTGTTCATCAATAGCATCAGTAGACAAGTCATGACTATTTCTAAAAGTTTTCACAAGTGATCCAATAAGAGTATGGGCTGTCAACTGAGTGTGTTGGCATCCATTATGAGTGCCTAACATGCATATAAAGGGGTTAAATAGAGAGTTTGAATATTTGAGAGCTAGGATGATTCTGGATCGTTGAATTGAACTTGTGTGGGTGTTAGCACCAATGAAAGAGTGTTAACTTTGATCCTTGAAAATTAATCCGAAGGGAAACCACAATAAGCCTACCTGCCCTTTTCCTTTGACTTTCTATTGTTTCATGGCTGATCTTATACCTTATTATTCATTGCATAATCCATGCCAATGCATAAATTTATATACATATCCATGCTGACTGATATACTTATTGTGTTTAGACAAACTAGTTAACATCCTGCTAAGCATGGTATATGTTGAATATATTATTTTTATATAGCAAATCATGATGCATTATAGATGGCATAGATGTCATTATAGATGATAGGGGTATTATTGTGGTGTATTCTCACCATGATTAAAGGTTATAGTCTCTATTTATAGACAGCATGAACTTAGCTTGCTAAAATGGAGTCCAACCTAAGTAGACAGATACTACACAGACCTTAGTTTTTAATTCAAATTAGACTAGGTATATATTAATATTTTTCCAAATTAGGCTAGGTACAATATTAATTTTCCCAAATTAAAATGAATACCTCTTGATTTAGGGGAATTGAGTCCATCATGAGTTCACTGTGTAGTGAATTTGATTCTAGTAGGTTTTAGGCTCAAATCAAGATTGATTTAAGGCCAAATTGTTGAATTTTAGATGAACTGGAAGTGAGTATCGTTTGGCAATTTTATGGCACAATCTGTATGATGGCACAAGGAATGTGTCAATAGAATTGCCGCATTGCCAAAGTGAGTTTTCATAGGCTTGTGAAGATAGCTTATTAGAGGTGTGATAATTTTATTTATATCAAACCCAAATATGGATTAGTTTTTTGTGAATTTGATATGATAATTTTAGTAAATGTACTCTCAGAATTTTATACATGCACTCCCCTCTACAATGAAGTAGACTCCTCAAATCAAGCACATAGTTGATATTCAAACAACCCCTATATCCTGAGGTATTTAGTTCATTGGAAATGATTTCTGAAGGTTGATAATGCTTTGATAACAAAACATGAGCTTCAACAATTCAACACATTGATCTCGATCTACTTGAGGTGATGCAATAACAAACACCAAATTCATCTTCTCCAAAGGTGACTGATAGTAATCCACTTTGCACATATACCCTACACTATAGAGCCTAATTTAGAAGGTCTTATCTCTCCACTCAACGAGGTAGAGATCTTCACGGTGGAGGAGAACAATGCATATCAATTCAGATTTTACATTTTGGTAGTTATTTTGGTGTCAAGAAGATTGGTATTTCTTAGTTTGGTAGGACTATCTTTGATTTTGGCAGCGATTTAGTGAGATAATTCCATTTTCCTATTTCCATTTTTTGCTTTCAAGTTTTATCAAGATTGAGTCTATAAAAGTGGTGCCATTCGTCAATTGGTAAAGAATCAGCCAAAAATAACCACTCATTTTCACCTCCCTGAAAATGACCATTGGATTAATTCAATGATATAAATTTTCTCAATCGAGCAATCATATGATCACCTCGATTGATCTATAAAGTACATCTCTTAAAGTGGCTCCACCAAAAGAAGTCTATCTAGTCTGAATATCATGTTTGTGTTCTAGAAAGCTTCATATAAAGAGAAAATCTAAATATTGACATGATTAGAATTAAATGCAGATAAGTAGATAGCTATATTTTCACCAAAGTTTAGCAAGAATGCTAATGAATCAAACTAGAAGAACTTCCACAATCACAGTGATTATGCATAATTTTGAAGAATAGGAAATGAACCCTTTCTAGACGTTGCAATAGAGCAGTCTTGAATTGACGAACACCACGTCCGCTTGATGTTGGATCTAATCTGTGAGCCTTTTCAAACGCATAGAATCGACCTATTTCATCAGAAAAGATAGAAGGAAAAAAATTAAAACAATCCAGATAAGGACTCGCAAATATACGCTAAGGGTTAATCTTCACCTGCAACACATGATAGTCTGAAACAAGATATATTTGCTTCATATTTAGGAGCAATTGAACAGTGAAAAAAAAAGTTAAAAACACTTACCACAAGTCCTAGTTACTACACTAGTCATTATTAGCATACCTTACCTAGCAAAAGTACAATTGACCTATGAAATGTGACAAACTTCCAAAGTTTCACTATGTGGAAAAAGATATAACAGTAGCACTTTAGTCCTTCGCAGATGATTAAGCTCATAAAAGATATCTGCCTGAGTGAGCTTCAAGTTCTCAAACAGTAGTGCAATGCCCAAGGGCTACCACCTAATGACCTTTTTAGCAATACCAAATGTCAAAGAAAAAGACAGATGGTTTACAATATTTCTGATTTGATTATTATTAAATAACCTTTATTGGGCTATAATGCTTATAACTTTTCTATGTTTCTAATATATTGTTGAAACAGAATGCATTTTCCCTAATATGTTGCAACGTGAAAATTAATTACAAGACTTTGATCTTAAAAGGACTACAATTCATCATATTTCTGGCATATATTTTTTAAAACCTTGATTTACTGCCATATCCCAATTAAGGTATACCCTATAAGAGTACAAGTCACAGATCAAACGTCAACTCTATCTTATCAATTAGAGAGAAGTATCTCTTTTCAACAACTTCTCCCCTTTTCTCTTCCATTTTCCTAGATTTTCATTATTTACAAACTAGAATGGAATTGTTTCCATCAAGTCAAACGGCACTTCCGGTATGAGCATAATTAAAGGTCTGATGAACTAAATTTCAAACACTAATGTTTTTGTTGGTGATAATTGACAATGCCAATCTTGATAAGTGTGATTAAAATTTGTCAAACATAGTTAGAAAATGAAGAATCACAATGATTGACTTTCTTGATTGCAGAGTTGAAGTCTATGTCAAACTATGACTGGGGCATTAGGGAGCAAACCTACTTGCTAGCTGACTTTGAGGTTTGCCATGTTAGCTGTATTGAAGAGACTGTGGCTTCAGATTCATCCTCTATGTTTTATAGCCTACAAGTGTTGTGAAGACCATGTTATGTCAAGATCAGTCAGCTATTTTTTTCGACGTTTAAGGTGGAACAGACTAGATGGGTCAAGGAAAGTTGATGGAATGGCAAATAATTGTCTCAAGTCAAAACTTGCCAAATCAGAAAAATCATTGGCACCCTCCAGGACACTGATCATGTGCACACTTGATGTTTAATGAGGGTTCAGTTGCCCTTTAGGACATATTTTCAATGGTGGAAATACCTAGGGAAAGAACTACGAATGCAGTGGCAGGGAAAGAATTTTCCAGTGTCTTTGGGATGAAAAATAGGAAGAGAATTTTTCTATCTCTCTTTCACCCGTTTGGCTCCCATCTAAATCAAGCGGAAAACTTATGCAACTAAGGTTGATTGCTTGATAAATTAAAATTAAAAAAATTAATTGCTAGTATTTACTTCAAAACTATTATTCATTTTCATATATTTTGTGAAACAAAATTACTAGAATAGTTTTTCCCTCTTTCTTCCCCTGAACTGAAATGATAAGAGAATGTTTTATGTGATTCTATCTCCTCAGGAACATGAAAGAATAGCTCTAATATTTTTTTTCTCCTTTCTATCTTTTATCCCTGGTAATATTTCCACAATTTCTTACGTTCCTATGAAATCCAGTCTTAGGTTATGTGGTGATGGCAAGATCTTCCCTTACAAGACATGTGAAATTATGATCTTTGCGAACTGAACTAATAGAGCCTGCCAACAGCATTAGATTAACAGAAATTCATTGTTACGGGAAAAAAGCATGGGTGTAATTTGTTGGCTATGACTATGCTCTAATCTCTTCCTTATTATTGATCTTGTCTTCCCGATTTTTTTTATTTTTTTTTTGAAAAAATCTTTGTCTTCCTTCTAGCCCATGGCTTTCCCGCCATCTTGGGTTTCATATAGATTTTTTGTGCATCTTTCCTGTCCCTACTTAGTTATTTAGGTTCCGATGAAGGCTAGACTGAACTGCATAGATCAACTTGTATTCCCCTTAGAAATTGGTACCAAAGCTATACAAGGTGCTTTCAAATTTTTTATGCATTATAAGTAATAATACACCATAAACAAGTAAATTGGCCTTCTAAACTATGAAGTATGAACAAATATATACACTGCTTCCCCAACAAGAATAGCTTAACAACCCATCCAAGAAGCTTGCAGCAAGAAGCTTGATATGCAAGGTGATATAGTTTATATATTCCAGAAACAAGTAAATTGGCTTTCTGAGATATGAACAAATATAGACACTGCTTCGCTAAAAAGAATAACGAGAATAGCTTAGTAAAACATCCAAGAAACTTGCAGCAAGCACGAACTCGCACAATCAAAACAAAACCTCAGGCGGATGTTATTTAAGCATCAAATAAGCTATGGCTTGAGACGGGATCGACTAAGACCTACGAAAATGAACGATTTCAAACATAAAGAGTAGTGCAACTTGGAGAGACTCACAAAGATAAGCGACACGACGATCTTCCTGCTCAACCTCGTTTGCGACTCGGAGGATGGGCGCGATATCAACGAGCGAAGACGGCACGAGCTCGCTATCAAAGATGGCCTCCCCGAGATTACCGGCAGTTTGCGTCCTTAGTATCCGCCGCTGCAGCGGCTGTTGTTGCTGCGAAGGTATCTGCTGCGGAGGCGGCCCTCTTCGGGACGAAAACATCGTCCTAGTAATCAAACTCAAAGAACAAGAATCAACAAAGAAAGTTATAAAAATAAATACAAACAATAATCGAAAAGGGAACTTAAATCAGCATCAGCACAGGATTACCCGCTGATTTTGTGTCACAACAGTCACAGATCTGAGACTCTACAGAGTGATCGCAGGCAAGGGAGAAGAAAGGCGGTGTCAAGTTGAGCTACCGAGGCAGTGATATGGGAGAAGCGAAACTTTGGAGGAAAAAGAAAGGGGAGTGGGAAAAAAAGGGGCAGTAGCAATAACTTTAAACAGACGAGTGAGATTGGTCGATAACAATGGTGCGGTAAGGGCTCTGATCCTGCCTGTAATTACTATGCTGCCCTGATTCGTTTTTTATTTCGTAACGGTCCGTCGGCTCAGCATCGAAGACATCCGGGCAATTTACTGAACGGCTGCGATTTCGACCGGCTTAGTCGTTCGGCCTCGATTGAACAGCTATTTGATGGAGTGGTCATTGGATCAAGTAGCGATTTCCATGATTCTTTCTTGGTTAGAGTTCATGACGAACCTCTCATCCAGCTCTAAGTCGTGATCGGTCTCCCATGAAAGCTCGAGGTAGTTTTGCAATGCAAGCCGTGAGCATGTTTGGGAAGTTCAGTTACTTCCAACCTCGTAGCCTCGCTCATCCACGTTCCAAGCACACATAATACGCACATAAACCATGCATACATCAAAATAGATAAGAAATTATCGCTAAACCTTTATGACTATGATGGCTTTAAGTTAGATCAGGGACTTGAAAGGAAGCTCATTGATGCAGATGTTTCATAATGGTATAAGGGAGATTAGAGGGATATCAAGGGGTATTTTGATCTTTTCATATTGGGGAGGGTTTTGATATATGATGAAGCACTGTTCATTTCGAGAGGGGCAGGTTTTTTGCTTCATGCTTTTTGAGCCGCCGTCGTTTCCTCCTGCGGGCGAAGCTGCACACCGGCGTCCTTATGCATCTGCCAAGCATGCTGTAAAAGCAATTAATAATAATTAATAATATCATC